>JAJIBD010004502.1:0-176689 GCA_021461705.1 Cryptotis parvus | reverse complement strand
ATCAAATCATCCCACAGTCAAAATTCAAGATGAATGTTTCTACATTTGATATCTTGATTATTAAACCCTTGGGGATAGATCTCAAGACATAAAATTGCTAAGTAATTTCCATAATACTAAAAAACATAAACTAAGGTAAGAAATATTTCAGTTTTGTTACACTAATGTTTGGAATAATTTGTTATGACAAAATAGATAACTAATGTCAATGATTATCTGAATCTGAGTCCAAATTATCATTGCACACTTCTTCCAATTTCTTTTTTACTTAAAGTCCTTTATGTTTGTTTTGATTTTGGGACACAGACATCTGTGCTCAGGGATAAACCCTGTTTGTGCTTGGAAGACCATATGCTACGCTAGGGAAGAAACTAGAGTGTGTTGCATGTCAGACAAGTGTCTGAATCCCTGTAGTACCTCTCCCATTCAGAGGTTCTCATTTTTGTGTGCTATTCATTCAGTTGCTAAATGACACTCAACTATTTTTCTTTGAGTGTTACCATTTAATTACTTGTATGTGACACAGTTTTTACATATTATATATAATGTACAATAAATGGAACTGTTATCACAATATTATGTTTCCAACCTCATGCCTCTTAACACGTAAAATTATATTTAAAAGAATAATCTGTGTTGTTTTCTCTTTACTACTGTCTGGCATTCAATGACACTTTATCCCAATGAACATGATTGGTATTGCATTTAGTAACTGTCACACCACATCCTGGGTTTCTAGTTATTATCTGTTTACTCCCTGAAAAGAACTTAATTTTATTAGCATAGTGGCTATTTATAATGCTTAACAGATAATTCTACTCAATAATTCAAAACATATAATGAACATCAAGTTGTTAAAAATAGATAGTGAAAAAAAATGAGCAATCTCCTTTAGCAATATGTAAGAAGTGCCTAAAATACTGTATCTCATACCCAACTACTAAGTTACTCTGAATTTCAAGGTCAAATTGGGTTGTCACAGCAATTACTAAGTGGAAGCATAGCTATAAAATGACTCTAAATAGAAAACAAGTATTGCAAATCTACATGTAAAGAAAATGTTATATTTTTTAAAAGGAGGTCAGAGATGAAGGCAGTTTTATCCATCAACACAAACTGTCTAATATTTAAGGTATAGATTAATGCAAGACAGCTTCCTGGGTGAGCAACAGTCAATAAGGTAACAAGACCCCAAAGCCCTTGAAAAAAAGAAAAACCTTCAGCAAACAACTGCCACAATAAAAGGGAGGTGGGGTTGGAGTGAAGCACAGGTGAAAAGCAAAAAAAATAAAAATTGTAATAAATTGTTTGTTGCCTGTTGGATGACAGAGCCTAGCTAGCTTGGGATCTTTGCTGCTTAATCTACTCAATTTAAGCTATTCATAAGTCCTTAAACCAGTGTTCATGATAATGAGATCTCGCTTTTGTGTAAACACTAATGAAGGGTGTAGCAGTTACAGGAGTCATTTTGACCCTAAATTAATAATTTTTGAAATATTATAATCTCTACTATGATTTCAATGTTATCTAGATTGGGAACAACTCCTCTTAATACCCCCTGGTCACAGCATGGAACAATTAGAATTTACCAGGAGACTACTACCTAAGCTACACTGAAACTATCATGTAAGATTAAAGGAGGGATCACCCTAGTTTCTCCTCAAGCAGGAGAGCATGACCCTTTCAGTAAACAGAGCACAAAACATTCAGAATCACCCTGAAAGTAAGAAGGACCTTGTGGGTACCATCTAGATGGCATGAAATCCATGAAATTATGATTTGTTTCTCCCTATGAATATACATTTATTAGGATGTAATTCTTTATACCAGCCCTCACTCTCTCTCTCTCTCTCTCTTCAGAGGTTTTACATAAGAGATAATCTTGGAAGAAGGGGCTAGGCCCTAGCATAATCATTTTAGACCTTAAACACTTTGTGGTACCACCCAATATCTGCACCTAGACACTGATTCCTTGATCTTTGTTGGCACTACCCTCCATAAGAAAGGATTATGGTTTGGGGGTATATATATATAAGGGGACTTACTTGAAGTATGGCCATCCACTTTGGTGGTAGACTTGGGCCTGAGTGCATGTTCAGAATTCTGACCAGGAGCTAGAGGTCTGGGAATTCCATTATCTTGGATTGCAGTGACTGATAATTAGCAATTCCTGCCCCTGAAGGAGTTGCAGGTGTGACTGCAGTGCCGGGCTGTGTCAGCAGGTGGCAGACAGGAGAAAGGCTTGTCTCCACCAATGGCTCTGCCCCGTGGGCCCTGGATGGTTGATGGTTGATGGATAAAAAATAAAAGACTAGGTACCCTGGGATGAACCCAGAGCCATGGCAGAGCCTGGCAAGCTACCCATGGTGTATTCAATATGCCAAAAACAGTAACAATAATGGACCTCATTCCCAATGAATGGAAACATTAGTGGGGCCTGTTTGAGCAAATTGATGAACAACGGGAAAACAAGTGACAAGTGAAAAGTAAAAGCTTTTTGGAACTGTGCAGAACTCTTAAATTTTCATTCAATTTTCATTTTCATTTCAATTCAAATTTTTATTTTCATTTCATTTTCATTTCATTTTCAATTCAATTCCCCTCTGACCTGGAGGTAGAAGGAAAATCATTTCCCAATATTGTTGGGGACTCTAGTGGCTTCCTGACAGTTGCCCAATAAAATATTGTGGTTAAAAGGAAAAGCTATAGAAGTGATGTTGGCATAAAGGTGGAGATACTTTGGCACTCTCTGCTATAGAGGCAGGCTGGGGAGGGAGGATGGAATTTGGGGACATTGGTGGTGGGAATATGGCACGGTGGAAGGACGGATGCTGGAACATGTATGACTGAAACCCAATCACAAACATCTCTTTGTAATTGTATATAGCATGATAGTATCATAAAAATATTTTTTAAAAGTCTTTGGGTGGGGGGGAAAGTAGCATTTTCAATTATTAGAAAACAGAAGTACTGGTATTTTAATAACTCGTAATGATGTCAGTGTTTCCCTCACACTTGAGATAGAAAGGAAAGAAAGGGTCACTTTCTCCAGAACCACCTCTGCCCTTAGGGACTCCTGGGAATTCTATGCCTTACTGAGTCCTTGAGGTTCTTGTCTTTGCCTCTCTGAAGAAGAATTTTAAGAAAAGACAAGCAGTGAAGTAAAAACAGGTTGTATTTGGAGGCTTTTAGGATGGGGAAGGAGAAGAGAAATGGTAGAAGGAGTACACATCTCAAGAGTAGAGCTGCGGGTGATACATGTGCTCAGGGTGCCACGTGTGCCAGAGCACTTGAGTACAAACAGCATATGATCTTGGGTAGCATATTCATGTGTTTCCTTTGTTCAAGGTGACTTTTATAGTGTTTATTCCAAGCTTCCCCACATGGGGCTTCTACTAAAGAGTTATTGATAGGGTGGTAGTCCAGGGTTGTAGTTTTGTGATTACTCATCTTTTGAAAACTCCTTTTCTTGACTTCTGTTCCTGATGGATCTTTCCTGGAGGGTGTGTTCAGTCTTCTCTGGTTGGGGCTAGCTCTGGAGGTCTTATCAATTCTTGGATCCTGACTTCACAACATGGGTGCAGACAGCCTTAAAGCTAGTAGTTCTATTCCCAGAAACTTCATTTCTCTGGGTCATTCCCTGTCCACTTGCCTACACCACTAATTCCTGATACACTTAATACCCTGAACAGCTAGTGTATTGCATTTAATTCTACTACAATTTTATTTCACATTATTCATTTTTCTCTACCTAATGTCAAGCTAATCAAAGGAAAATTTAGATCTGACTTATTCAGAGCTGTTCACACAATATCTGTCATATGCAGATAATAAATTCTGACATAGTGATGGATATGTACAAGTTGTTTTCACTTTTTATGCTAAGAGATCACACTTTTCTGATGATGTGTTTAATTTTTGTTTAAAAAATAGAGGAATTAACAATGGAAATAAGAGAATAACATTCTTTTTAGAACTATAACTCATAAAAGATTGCTGATTTACACATAACAGTCAGAAATTTTTATATTTAATATTAGCACATTTTATATCTATTATTTTTTTTTCTGTTATCCAAAAAACTTAAGAGCAATGTACTGAATTTGAAAATAAATTTAGGGGCGGAGCCATAGCACAGCAAGTAGGGAAAATGCCTTTTAGTAGGCCTACAGAATAAAACTTTCCCTAATGCAAACAAACCTGAGATCCAGGCAAGAGAACTGTGACTTAAGGATGCTAATGTCAGGGAAGTGACTTTGGCATAAAGGTGGAGATACTTTGGCACTCTCTGAAGAGAGAAGCTTAGCAAATGGAAGTATTGGCAGAAACCTGAAGCAGGAGAACCTCAAAGATTAAGAAAAGGACAGACTTAAAGAGTAAAAAAACTTGGGCCTGGGGGATAACAGCCTCATAAACTGAGAGACCAAATCCCAGTCACATGCCTATTTATTCTCTTAGACCAACAATCTTAAGAAGAGCAAGAGCAAACATTTAGAAACATTTGCATATACTTGCTTATCTAACCAGGACAAGCTTTTTACATTTCAATGGGGATTAGAGGCTGTCCTGTAGAAATCTGTTAAGTAGATTTATCTCAAAGGAATCTTGACTGGGAGAACTAGCAGATATAAGCATAGTTACAGGGCCCCAACAAGGGAGTTTTCCCCCAGGGTGCTGGTTTTCCAGGAGATTAAAGTTCTATAAAACACTCATCTAGTCCCTCTCTTCAGCATTATATAATTAATCTTTCAAACTGATAGTCTCTATTTACTGAATGTATGCATATTCAAAAAGTGTGGGAGGAATGTAAAAATAAAGGCAAATAAAAAACCAGGTAATTAACATTTAGAGTTATCAGTTTTATTAAAATAGTCTTAATAAATTGAAGAAAAGAGAGAAAATTGGGAATGAGGAATCTGCAAATGAGAAAATTTAAATATATAAGAATAAGAAATTTCAACACTATTACAGTCCATAAAAGTATTTATTAGACAATAAAGAATTTAAGCATAATATCTAGAATTAAGATCTAGTTATACGGAATTATTAACAGTGTGAAACACTAGAAGGTGGAATTAGTGAGCAGAGAATTTTTCCTTAATAGAATAAGTAAAACCGTTTTTGAGAGCTAGGGATATTTTCTAAAGCTAAGCGTAAATAATTCTTTATATAAAGTATAAAATGAAAATAAGAATTATTCAGAGAAAATCTTCAAATATAGTTACTGCAATTAAATACCCCTTTCCTTTTCACTTTAGTTTGTTTAGCTTTTAATCTTGTTTCTCCAAGAACAATCTTGTGAATTTGAAGAGTTTATTTTGAAAATTACATGTTTACTGAATGTCCATAAAAGTATTGAACAATGCTGTTCTTAATTTCTAAAAATGAATTTCCTGTACATGATGTTAAAAACTCTGGTAATGTTGACCTAATTCTGAACAGCTGAGAAAAGCTAATGTCCCAAGTATCATCTCAAATGCAGAAAAAAATAAAGCAGCTGTTTTCCATTATCACCACCTTTGAGGTACAACAGTATATCCCTTTACCATTCAAAGGTCTTAGGTAGTAATTAGATGCTGCATCCTTTCTCCTTTATCATAGGCAGTGCATACTAAAGTGGGGCTTGATTCAGACTTGTTCATTGTATTATTTCCAGCTATTAAAGTGGCAGCGTTCATTTTCTGTAATGACTTATTCCACATCTGGCTTTGGTAGATTAACTAAATTATAAACTCATTTGAATTTGCATGCATAAATTAGGACTACTGCTAGATGAACTATACCCTTAAAAGATTTTGCAGTCAATTTTCTTCGAGTAAAAACTTTCAAAAGTCACACACTGTTAATGAGTATTGATTTAGAACAGCATTCCACATAGTTGCGGCTCCACTATTATTATTCTGAGTATTGTAATATTTAAATGAAGGTGTCTGATGGTTTTATATTTTTAACAATATAACGCAAGTAGGAAAGCAATGAATAGGTGAATTATTGCACTATATTTAGCATATTAAAAATAAGAAAAAGGAATTTAAAAGTTTATATCTCTCTTTTGAGAAGGGAATAGAAAATAAAACAGCCAAAAAAATCCCATAATAAAATTTATCAATTTCCCTGTGAATAAGGTAATATTTTACACAATTTATAGTGGCACTGCTGATGGCACAGTGGTACTATGACACTCCAAACAATATTCTGTACAGTGGCACAGTTCTAGAAGTTTTGCATCCAAGGGATTTTCAGCACAGGTTACCAGTGCCAACCATAGAGTGCTGAGGGAACATGAGGTGCCAGCCATAATGCTTGGAGTTTTACACCTAGTTTTACACCTAGACGTGTTAACTACCACATAGATCCACATTGCTGCCCCCTATACACACATTTTAAATCAACAGCATAACTATTTGGAGTATGTTTTTTGCTCCCACAGCTTTATATTTCTATGTCTTATCCTTTACTATATTTTTTAGATATTTCACAAAATGACTGTAATTAGTGATGTCTTAAAATGAGATAAACAGACAGAAGGAAAACAAAAAATATTTTTCTAAATAAAACAATTTCCTTTGAAAAAAGAAGCTTCCAAAATAGATTTGGTATTTATGTTCCTTAAAATGCTAAGTTATATTTTTATTAATTAGTAGTATGGCACCAACCCGTGGTGGCTGTGTGACCCCTGGTGTGTTTGGGACAGAAAGTCATTCCCTCTGCTAATGGAGGGAAGAACAGGTTGACAATCTGATGACCAGTGACAACTTTATTGAGATTAAACAGTACTCAATTAAAGGAAAAAGAAACAGTGCCAGGAGCAGGGTGAGGGGTTAGGGGTAGAGTGGGAAGCAATGCAATAAATGAGTAACAGCAGGGGCAAGTAAGGCACAGAGGAGGAGTTGAACATAAGCACAGGGGGTTGGGGGTGCCTGGGGTTTTGGAGTGCCGGGAGCACTAACCACAGCGGTGTTAAACTGGTTACAAGGTGATAGGCAATTCGATTAACAAACTCAAGCCTGAGCTGTTATAACTATGGAGAGCCAAAGACTCAGAAAACACGGTTACCTGAACTACAGCAATTAGAAATTATGGGGAGAGTGACCCCCTTCCCTGCCATTCTTCTGCAGCTCTAAAGCTGTGTCTCAGAAATCCTCTCATTTCTAGTAGAATACTGTGACGATTGCTCAACAGGGTGGCCCTGATTAAGGGGGTCTATTTCTTATTTCATGATGGATGCCAGTTAACGTCTTATCAATTTATATATATATATGTACATATATATATATAAAAGCAATACATATACACACATGTATTTAAAGGTTTATCAATTTCAATTATAACATAATTTTATTAGTCAAATTTGCATGCATCTTAAAATGTATTTATATATGCTTATATATGTGTTTAACATATTGCATTTGTCGATTACATACAAGGAAGACAGTTTCTATTGAAACAGGTCAGATGTTTCTAGAAAACCCTAGCTAGAAGAAGAAAAAATAGATTTTTCCAGCCAAGGACTGCTTCATTATTCCAGACAACACTTTGTATTGATCCTCCTCTATTTATTTCTAATTTTGTTGCCACTGATTGAGTTGAGCTCTAAATCTTGTGATGGCTTACATGCTGTTAGGATGCTGCATTGCTACCAGAAGAACAGAGTGACAATGTTCTGATTTTAAGCTCTAATTTACTCTTATTTGCAGCAAATTAAGGTGTCTGATAGAGCATTTTAGCACCAAAAAATGTTTTATGTATGTCTTTCTTTATTCACCCTCACAAAAATTAGTATATGTGGTCAATATAAATGTTTGCATTAGCTATGCTGCGTAAGGATTGAGAAACAGATAAACTAATACAGAAATATTTGAAACATAAATCTACCAATTTATATTTTAGATAATATGTGCCTATGTAGATCTAATTAAACCATTCTTGTTTATTTTCAGTTTAGGTTCCAGGATTTACAATAACTGTTAATAATAGGGTTTCATGCATATAATGTTTCCACACCATTCTCCCTACAAATTTCCCCTCACTCAACGTATATCCCACCCAGATCCATCACAAATTACAAACATCAAACATTTTATATCTTTATATAATGACACTGGATAATTTTCCCCTAAATGTACTAAAAAATGATGGTTCCACATGTGACCTAGGTCATTGCAATTAGTCAATTCTCTTACCCTTTAATTTATTTCATTAATCTGGATCATTTTCTTAATATTATAATGTATTCACTTTTCTTGAGAGATGTTTCAGAAAAACAAAAATCACTGAAACAGAGGATCCATGCTAAAATGTTTTCTCATTTAAAAATACACAACCAAAACTTGCAAAATAAATTATTTGTCAAAGAAATGCCACATTTTCCCATCCTTATCTTGCTTCTTCAGGCATTTGGCAAAATTCCAACAGTTACCTCAGTTCCTGTCCTTCTCACTCAGTTTTTCAGGGTCTCTTGCTTTTAACCCCTTTTCTAATCCAGTTGAAAAAAAAACGAGGAGGGGTCTATTTCTTACTGCAGATTCTCCTTCTAAAAGTTTCAAGCTAGTTTATTAGACTCTCTCATCTTATGGGTCATGGAAAATTAAGGTAGACAAGGTAATGTGGGTAGAAGCCAAAAAAAAAAGGAAAGAAAGAAAAGGAAGAAGAAAATTAAGATAGAATTTGCTTAGATTTATCAATATTGTATGAAGGAGAGAGACTTCTTTTCTGACAGACTGTCTCTAAGGTGAAATTAAACAGACTTCTTAAAGAGAAGAAATCTGACCTTTAAATTTGTTTTGATTATTTAAGGAAATATGTTACGAACCCATCATAATCATCAATACATTTTTGCTTCTCTATCACTCCTTTACAAAATTACCCAAAAAAAGCTTTCCCTAACATATAGTATGCCCTTTATTTTATTTATCTGTTTTATTTTAGCACCCTGATTCAAGACACTGTTAATGACAGTTAATTCAGGCATTCGCTGTTCTACCTTCATACTCACCATCGGGTGTCAGCATATTCTCGTTAATGACCCAAAGGTCTTTGTCTTCCCACCCCACCAACTTTGCAAAGCAATTTTAGAAAAAAACTTATAGTTTGAGCCACATACTTACACTAATTTAGACTATTATGATTTTAGTAAATAGGTTTTTATAATCTAGTTTATATCACGCCAAGAGAAGAATAAAGGTCTAAGAAGTTACTTTTTATGTGGGGGTTGTGGGCCATATCAAGCGATGGCCAGGCTTTACTCCTAGTTCTGTCTTCACGGATAATTCCTGGTGGTGCTTAGAGAACCATGATCTTTATGAGGATCAAACTGAGTTCAGTAGGTCTTAATCCCTGTACCCAGCCAGATAAAATGACTTTTAAATTTACTTTTACTGGGTCCGAGCAATAGCACAAGTAGGGTGTCTGCCTTGCATGAGGCCTACCTGGGTTCCATCCCGGCATCCCATATGGTCCCCCTGAGCGACCATAGGGGTAATTCCTGAGTCTACAGCCAGGAATAACCCCTGAGTGTTGCCGGCTATGACCCAAAAAAAAAAAAAGTATTTTTACTTTATTAATTTTCATATTTGTGTAGTAGTGTGTGTTTGAGAGGGAGCTTCCCAAGCAGTGCTTAGGAGACCTGGTGGGAGTCTCAAAGCAGTGGGTCAGAATATGTGGTACTACTTATTCCCATGGTATAATAGTTGGCCTGCAGGGCTGTGCTTTGTGATTTGGGGGTACCAGAGAAGGGAATCCTGCTTGCATTTATGATGATCTTTATGATGATCTATACTATTTCTCATCTCCTTACACTTTACTTTTTAAATTTTTAAAAAATACATTATGTCTTCACAGGCTCTAATTTCTTGCGTTAAAGGAATTGTGGTGTCACTACAGAGCCAGGAAGAAGGCATCGGGCTTCTGATTGCCTTGACCTCTGGCATTGTGGCTCCAGATCAGAGCAATGCGGGCTTCATGCCCACTGACCAGTATTTATTTCTATTGTTGTTTCAGGCATTCAGTGGGTCACCACCAATTCCACATCAGTGAGACTGTCCTTAACCCCAACCCTTAACAGACACAATTTACTTTTTATTTCCTGCTACAACAAAATGTAAATGAGTTATCCGAAAATATATCAATAAAAGTCCATTTCTGCGGACTGGTTGTTCTATTTCACAATATTAAGCTGGTTTGTGCTGCCCGAGTCTTCCTTGTTATTGTTTTCCACTATTGAGCTTGGTCTCTACTTGCATGAGACAGGTCATATGGAGATGTTACTGGTGCCTGCTCGAGCAAATCGATGATGAGCGGGAAGACTGTGATATAGTGATACAGTGATTGAGCTTGGTGAACCCTACACAATTTTTCCTCTAAATTTTCTGTGTTCCCATGAGGCTCTAAATACTGTAAAACTCAGAGGAGATGGTGTACAGATGTGTATTCACACACTTCTCAAACAACATTGCTGGACTTGTTTAAATGGAGGAGAAAGTCAGTTGAGATTGCTGCTGGGCCTAGCCAAATGGAAGGGGAATCTGTCCCCTACTCCAAAATCGCCAACATTTTCAGCTCTTGAGATTAATCTCCTTGGAACAATTTGAAATTTTGGCAGCTAGCTGAGAGGTAAAAATCATATTTTATATGCTACATGCATGTAACATAACTTGACAATCCTAATATTAAAATTCAATAATGAATATTGCAATAGTTTTAGTTATTAAAAACAGAAATTTTGCATTAAATATATGAATTTTTCTTTTGAATTCACTTTTTTTTAACTTGTTCTAGGATAATCATTATAAAAATTGAGGAGTTATCTATTATGTGTCTGAAAGTTATTTACTCATATATATTTTCACCAAGTTGGGAGGATGTTTGAGACAATAATTTGAGAGAAACTTGGTAACCAGAAATGGTAAAAAAATGAGATGAGAAAGTTTAATGTTGTTTCTTTTCTCCTCCAAACCTGAAAAGAAATAAGTACTGAGTATTAGAACAAGAGAGTAAGAGAAGGATACAAGTAAGACCTGGCTGTCAGTTCTTTGATTTGTGTGAGTATGTGGCTCTGTGGCTAGAAGAAATATCTGTAAATTATGTAAATCTGAATAAAAATTATGGAAGTATTAGAGATCTTCATATACATAGGATATATGTCTCTATATAAGTGATTACAGGACATTTTGTTTAATCTGTTTTCTGTATATTAATCATGATAAAATACTAGTAAAGCAGATATATCATAACTGTCCCTGAATGTCATAGGGTCACATTCATTTGCTGTATCTCTGTAATTTCATTAAAGCTTCCTTCTCTCTTGCTTCTGGTATTGCTTCATCATTGGCTATTTTTTGTTAATCTAGCTAGCCTCAATTAATCAGAAATTTAAGAAATTATTTAAGTCCATTATGTTTATGAGGAACTAGTGATGCCTTGAAAATACCCTCCACATCTGCATTTAGCACAACATCATATTTTGTATGTGTTCATTGAGATATGTATTCTTTTGGCATAACGATAAATGTGTAAAAAATCATAGAGGCAAATAAAACTATATTCAGGATTCAAAACATTCAAGGTTGTTTTCTGACTGTATCCTTATCTGGGCAAAAATGAAAAAAATTCCCAAGTGAATAATGCCAAACTTGTAAGATTCAACTCTTAAGGAATGCATTTTGATTAAGTCAATTTACTCAAATTGAATTTCTGACAGAAAAAATGTACATAGAAATATAAAGGAGACTGACATTAATAATTAAAAATGAATTGCAAAGGGAATTTCTATAAGAAAATATATATTATAGATATTCATAGGTTAACAATGTAATACAAATAATTCTTAGTTGTCTTTTTATTATCCAAATAAGAATCTGATACACTGTTTCACATTTTTTATAACAAGAGCATTACATTTTAATACCATAAAATTATATAATATTTACCCTCTCATATAAAAATATCTAAAATTTTTATGAGACATTCCAAGATATAAAGTAATAATTTTGGATCACTATATTAGAAAATGTACAAATCATTTCGTTTAAGGTCCTGTTTTTCCTGAAACACAAATTGATTGCTTTTATATGTAAACTTATTTTTAAAGAAGCAGAAGTTATTTTTAAATATGGAATTACTGGATTATAATTTCAAATGAATGAAGATGAAAACATTTGAACCGTATGAAAACATATGAATTAAGTACCATATATGTGACATATATGTAAAGGAATTTTTCTCAGTGTAATTCAGAATGCAACCTTATTTGAAATAAAGATCATTACAGATGTAAGTTTTAGTGTATCATAATGCAATAGGACTGATATTTTACAATGAAAAAATAGGGACATGTGGATGCACACAGGGAGAATTTTATGTGAAAATGAACAAGAGATTAAGGTGAATTTCTACATATCAAGAAATATCAAAGATTGCTAGCAAACTACCTGAATCTAGGAAAGAGGCAAAGAACAGATTTGTGATCACGTTCTTTAGGAGAAAGCAAACCTGCTAATATCTTGATCTTAGACTTTTAGTTTCCAGAATTGTGAGACTGTTTTTCTTCTCTTGATTAACACTTGGAAACCACTCATTTTGAATTATGTTGTGACAGTGTCCCTGGTAAAGAGATAAATTAATAACAGAATCATATGTTAGATATGTTGAAAATTTTTCAAATATAGGGGCCAGTTCAACAGTCCACCGGATAAGGGTGTTTGCCTTGCATACAGTAGACTGGTGTTTGATCCCCAGCATGCCATATAGTCCCCCGAGCAACGCCAGGGAGTAATTCCTGAGCAAAGAGCCAGGAGTAACCCTTGAGCATCATAGGGTGTGATCCAAAAAGCAAAAAAGAAAAAAAAAAAACTACGCACACACACACACACACACGTGCGTGTGCGTGTCTTTTTTTTTTTGCTTTTTTTTGGGGGCCACACCCGACAATGCTCAGAGTTTACTCCTGGCTCTACACTCAGGATTTACTACTGGCAGCGCTCAGGGGACAATATGGGATGCCAGGGAATCGATTCCAGGTTTGCCGCTTGCAAGGCAAACACCCTACCCACTGTGCTATCGCTCAGGCCCCAGCTAATCTGCAACCCCAGAAGAGATCCAGATCCATCCACTTCAGACCCTCAGCTGCGCTGCTCGGCTGTCCCACATGGAAGCAACCCATGGAGCTGACCTCCCAGTAAGGGGGCTTGGCCAGCCCCTGGCCGAGTCCAACATTGCTCCAAGGGTTTGCTCTCGTGTGCGGGGGAGAGACCACGCTGGCCTGACTCGGAGTGGAGTTTGGGGCCCCTGCCCTTTCCTCCACCTCCATGCCAGTTGCCCCATAAGAGAGAGAGACCTACCCACTCCAGACCTACAGCTCCCTTGGTGCATGGCCCCAAAGCGGCCGCACGATATTCTTAGAGAATGCTGATTTTAGGATAAGGTCTTTCCCAAGATCTTTCACGTTTATACATTATATACAGTTCTAGACAGGTTCTAACTGATACCAGTAAATCTAGCAAGAAGCCAGAGCAAACCACACATCATGCAGTCAGTCATTCTCAACATCCAGACTCCATAGTTCCTCAGAGCTCCATCCATGAGAAAACCCCTTTAAGTTTCATCAATAAATGCTCGAGATGAGAGCCTTCTACTGAAAGTATACCACCTACAAGGCAGATGCTTTTGTTATGCAAAAAACTAGTAACAATTGTGGACCTCAGTCCCTATGACCTGAAGAACGGTTTGAGGATTCTTCCTGTCCCTGGAGCAAGCAGATGCCCTTGGGTTATACTTGCTTGTGACAGGACTTATGGAGAAGTTACTAGTGCCAACTGGAGCAAATCGATGAACAATGGGAAGACAGTGACAGACAGTGATATATATGTGTATAATCAAAAATGAACTCAGTTCCTTTTTGTTTTGTTTTGTTTCAGGGACACATCCTGCACTGCTCAGGACTTACTCCTGGATCTCCCTTCAGAGAACACACTCTGTGATGTCTGGGGGCTAGCACCATGCCTGTTATCTCTCTGGCCCTTAAACTTGATCCTTCCAAGTACTAACCAGGCCCGACCCTGCTTAGCTTCCGAGATCAGACGAGATCGGGCGCGTTATTTGCCTATAAATGGATGGACATGGAGAAGATTATGTTGAGCGAAATTAGCCAGAAGGAGAGAGACAGATACCGAATGACTGCATTTATTTGCATGGCATAAATATATATGTACATATTATGATACCAATATCCAAGGTCAAGTGAAGCATATATCGGGAGGTCTTGTCAAAGGTGGAAATTATCACAAACGTGTGGGAGTCAGAGTTTAGGAAAGACAGAAAATGGAACAGGGTGCTAATAATAGTCGAGGGTACTAATGCCAACCTAGAACTGAGCATTAAATAGAGGCAAAAGGATTCACATGACAACCTTTTAATGTATGTTCTGTAATCCATAGTCTGGAAGGGAAGGAAAAGAGAGAGAGAGAGAAAGGCAAAGAAATAAAGAACCTGCCTTGGAGCAGGGCTGGGGAAGGGGAGGGAACCGGGGATGTTGGTGGTGGGAGATGGGCACTGGTGGAGGGGCGGGTGCTGAAACACTGTATGACCAAAACCCAAACATGAACTTTTTTAATTGTATATCTTTTTATTTGTATGGAGATGGGCATTGGTGGAGGGACGGGTGCTGAAACACTGTATGACCAAAACCCAAACATGAACTTTTTAATTGTACATCTTTTTTATTTGTATATCTCACGGTGGTATAATAAAATACTTAAAAAAAAAACTTGAGGGGCTGGAGAGATAGCCCAGCGGGTAGGGCGTTTGCCTTGCACGTGGCCAGCCCATGCCGGCCTGGGTTCGATCCCCGGCATCCCATATGGTCCCCTGAGCACCGCCAGGAGTGATTCCCTGAGTGTAGAGCCAGGAGAAACCCCCTGAGCACCGCCCGGCTGTGACCCAAAAAGAAAAAAAAAAAAAAACTTGATCCTTCACCACAAATTTGCAGATAGGACTTTTTCTAAAGTCAAATGAGTTTAATTTGAGATGCTAATATAGATGCTATGTTCTAAGAGTAACAGTACCTTTCTTTTTCCCTCTTCCATCCTACATACCATTTGAAAACTGGAGTGATTTCAGAAGACATAGAGATAGTATAAATAACTGAAAACATGCATAGTTGGATATAATAAATGCAAAAAAGTCTTTCAAGGTAGAGAAATTATACTTTGTCTAAAAGTCATTATGTTGACATTTCAACATAAAATAAAAACATTTGTAGGCTCCCAATTTTGACATTGTTGCACTATATGTTTCTTGAACACAGCTATTTCATTAATTTTCTTCAAGTGAAAAGCATTAAACTTAAATAATTGGTTGTTGTAGAGATTTTAGAACACTCAGCATATCTCAAATGAAAAACAAAACAAAGCCACGTTTGACTCCACAAAATCAATAGGTTTCTGCTAGAAGCTACTGTCTGCTAGAAGCTACTTGTGTTATGCAATATTGTGATAGAGTTATGTTTTACTACACACAACACACACAGGTATATTTAAGTCTTTCATGAAAGCAATGTGTTTACTTTCATGAAAATTATCCACAATAATTAAGTTCTGTCATTTTATTTCTTAAAAATCACCTAGTTTAGTCAGATTATTTACTACATACAGGTTATTACAAATTCAAAGTGAATTGTAACTTTATAATTTCTAAATTTCAATAAATGTGAATTTATATTTTTCTCACTGAATGCTAATTTTGGTGGTGCTAGATTTTTGTTTGGTTTTGTTTGGGGGGGTACTTCCAGCAGTACTCGGGACTTACTCCTGACTCTGATCACTCTTGTCAGGCTCAGGGGAACATATGGATGCCTGGATAGGAACCACAGTAAACTGCAGCAAGACAAATGCCCACCCCTCTTCCCTTACTTTAGTCTCTGGAGTTACATTTTCTTTTGTTTGGCATACCTTTTCTTCACTTCATTATGTATATGAGTGAGTGATGTGATTGATACCTGCTTATTGAATATATCTTGTGAGTCATTTTATAGCAATCTTAAATGACGACATAATATGCCCAGTTTAGTCACAAGCGTACTGGTTTCTGAAGCTAGCATCTTTGAACTACCAACATAATTTGGCAAAAATTTAAAATGTAACTAAAGATGATCAAATAAATAACACATATTCAGAAATCAGTTACTGATAATTAAAATCAGTTTTACCAAATTACACATATTTCAAATCACTCATTAATTAAATCATAGTAGAAAAATTTCACTTGATGCTAATAAAATTATTTTAAAGTTTCTCAAGTAATTACTGAAGAAGAAGAAAATTATAACTCTACGGTGCTGATTTATCAATATAAATTAGATTGTCTTATGCTTCGAGATATACTTCTTTTGTTATTTTTCATCTATTAAACAATCATAATTCCTCATGAAGTTTAATATTTAATATGCTTATTTAAATTTATTTATAATAGTAAATGTATAAAATAAATTAAATAATCAGATTCCATCATATTATAGAAAATTATATTTTTGTTAAATGGGGAATGGAAAATGCAAGATATTAATAGTTTTCTACCTTACCTATCAAGGACTTCATAGCCTTATTATTACTCACTACATTTTTCATGTTAAAATCAAAATGACAGACTTTCAGTTTGCTACTTACAAAAAAAATCAGATTTGTGATTGTTTTCCTTCCACAAACACAAGAATCCCGAGGGGCTTGACTTAGTGTTGGTCATCCTAAGGTATGCTTTTAGTGAGGGCCAGGAAGAGTTACATCATGATAGCTGTTATTTTCATTGGACTTTAGCATCATTGGTAGCTGTTAGTCAATGTTTAATCTTTTGCATATTTCCTATCCTTTAAATTTGGCTATAAATTTATAATCAAAATAAAGTCATGCCATTTAATAATAGGTATCTTATTAAGAATACAATATTATACTCTTTGTTAGATACCTATTTTATAAAACTTGCAATTTATTATACATACAAAAATTTAATCCTCTATATTTTAGAACTTGTGCCACCTTTCCTTTAATATTCTATTAGTTGACCTGAAATTAATGGTGCAAGAAAGAACAATCATTTTGTGACAGATATTTGGATTCTGCTAGAATCTTGTTTGAATGAATCTGCCCTTATTATAAGAAAAAGCTTAACTCTGACATTAATGAGAACTAATCATGTTAAATTTATCAGCCTACTGAAGCTTAGCACTGACCTGTTTTATCAAAGGAATTGCTATAAACAGACTTACTGCCAAGAGAAAAACTATGAAATTCCATGCTTTACTATCTTCCATTTAAAATGAGAAATTAAAGGATAAGAAAAATACTTATGTCGTTTTAAATACTTTTAAAAATTTACAGTGATATATAATAAATATGGTCTTTATTACGTGATAAGGCTATATAGTGTTATATTTATTAACTACTTTTATTCATAGTATGATTTATAGAATCACAGTTTAATACAATATCAAATTGAAAGTCTTGCAATAATTTGTTTCCATGAATATGTATTTTCTTTTAGGTGAAGCATTAGAGCTGGTTATCTTCATACATCAGGAACCATCAAAGATGCATTGGTAAATTAAAAGTAGATGCCAATATAGTGGCTGTCATCATCTAAGTATTTTCTAATAATATTTTATTGATTCTTCAATATAAATTCAACCAAAATTGAACATGTAGCAGTTGTGTAATGGATATATGCTAGGGACTGTGGGTTTGTGGAAAGGAGAATGACACAGAAAATATCCCAAATTCAAGGAACTAATATTCTAGAAATGATTACTAAAAATGAATCTGGGTGCCAGAAATTTATATCAAATTCTTTTAGATTAGAGGGGAAATGAATAAGACTGTATACATAGAACATGACAAGTCCTCTACCTCCATCAGCTTAGCTCTTAGAGGCAATAAAATAATAGATTATTATCTCAAGCTTGAGAAGGAATAAAGCTCATCTAACTAAGGGAAAAGCATAAGTGAACAGCAGGTGTTTAGAATCAATGTGAGCTTTCTCTTGCCATCAAGCAGTTTAGTGTTGGCCTGTGGCACTCATACTTTTTTTCAATGATCTCCAAGCAAAGAGCAAGGGGAACTACTTTGAAGCATGAACCTGACAAATCATAATTTAGGAATCATTGAAAAGACTTTTTATAAAAAATGCCCAAACTATTTTCATGTCCATAAACTGTGAAGACAATGCAATCTTCAGAGAAGAAAAATTACTAATTGGGTTTTGTTTTTAATAAAATTTCAAATCAAGCCTTCAGAAATTCCCATCCAAGATACCTTTCTGCCTTTCAGAGAAGTTAAAAAGTTGGCAAATATCTTGAGGGATTTCAGTCATGAGAAAGTGTCCAGCTGTTTCCTCACAGCAGGATTCTGTTTCTTCAACAATGTAGATTGCAGAACTAAACTTCAGTCTACCTTTTAAAAAATTCATCTCGATTGCCTGACCTCACACATAGTTCCAGTACTAATAAAATATCCTGTGGAGAGAATTGACCAAGCATTTGTGAATCGTTGGTTTTCCAATTTATTACTCTGGAATTGCATATCAACTAAAAACTTCCTGATTTTTTCCTTTCTTCAGCAGTTTCTCTGCATGAGGTAAACCTAATCCATAAACTGTACCTGGAAATAGCAAATATCCACAAAGATCAGGGGAAAATGGCCAGGTATTTCCTCAGTGAAAATTCCGTTTATCTAAGTTTTAGTCTTCCAAAGCTACCTTATGTGTTTACAAGTATGTTTTTTTTGTATTTATATTTTCCTATATTTTACAGCATAATCAAATGTCTGCTACTAAATAGTGGCACTTACTTTAAAAAATACATCCTTGGTTCTGTTTCAATTTACTATCGGAATCAGGAGAGTGAGATTTTAGAATTCTGAATGAATTTCTTTGTTAACAATAGTTCACACTGTTGAACATAGTAGCCGGCGTGGCTTTTTCCCAACTGTCACCTATTTCTTTCCTGATTAATCTCTGGAGCTGTAGATGTAAACAAAGTATATTTGTGTTGACACGTTTTTCTACAGAGAAATGAATGAGATTAAAGCACATTTATGAACTAAATCCCAAAAAAACTTTGGGCATTTTGATTCATGAGGGATTACTTTCAGCTCAAAATTTATATTTCATAATCCAAGAAATCATCAGGGTATGTATCTTCTCTGATGCACTGCTATTCTGTTTAACATCTATGAATTCCTTTAGGATGTGAAAGGGAAGCACATATTATATAGTTCAGATCTATTCCTACTTTTTCCCAACAAATTTACATTCCCCAAATGTCCCCAAATGCAGAAGTTCAAGTTCTATGATCCTTCCATAACCGGAACATTGGAACTTAGATTTACTTAGACAACTATTGGTCACTTGATACATTGTTAATTTTATTGCTGACAGTATTATTCCACTTGTATAATTCAAATAGGAGCTTTATTTATGGCTCAAACCATTTTGTTTTTGAACTCATATTTAATTAATTTCAGATAAAAGAAGATATGTGATAAAATATTCTGACAATCGGTATTTATATATAATGTTCAGTAAAATAGATCAAGTTGTAGCATTGAAAAAGGAACAGCAGAAGCAATCATTAAACAAACTATTATACAAGCTGTAGGTGTGTGTGTGTGTGTGTGTGTGTGTGTGTGTGTGTGTGTGTGTAGGAAAAACGTAAATCAATGAAGAGATAAGAGTATTTTTTCTTTAACGTATAATACCTTAGTGGACATTATATGGTGAACTTGGGTAGTCAGTTCTATGACTATTCCCACAATAACTCTGTTATTTTTCCTTGGGAAGCCAGAAGTTTATAGCAGAATGGCAATGAAGAATTCTGCTGTTACATTTCTTTCAGATAACCTCTGCTGTTTTCCAGTCAGCAACACCAGGCCTGCATCAAAAAAAAAAATCTTTTAAAAGGTTGATAAAGTCAATAAAAATTTGCCATATTGTCTTCAATAAAATGTGCAAGAATTATTTGTCAGAAGTAGCAGAAACTAGAGAGACAAATAGAGTTAGACAATAATATTTCAAATGGGAATGAGAAAGGAACCATTTGCAAAAATAATACTAGTCTTCATTGATCTTACACCAAAATTACTCAAGGGAAAAACTGGTTCAAAGCTATGGTTTATATCAGCGAGTTGTTCTATTTTATTCTGTTATTCTTTCTTTTTAAAAAATATTACCTTGGTTTATAAGACTGTATGCGTTCTTAAGTGCATGTCATATCTTTAGAATTATATATGCACTCGAACTACAATCACTCCCAAAGCACCACTATTCCTTCATAGTAATCAGTTGGATGTTGCCTTCACTTCTCCCGCGTCCTCCTGTTATGGTAATCCAATTCAAAGAACTGATCAAAGGGGCCATTTTTTAATATTTGTTAACTTGTTTTGCCTTTCTATGTCCCACATATAAATGAGATCATTCTACATTTGATTTTCTGTTTTACTTGATTTAGCATGCTCTTTCTATTATATCCTCTTCACAAATGGAAGTTTTTCAAATTTTCTTTTCTTTTTTCTTTTTCTTTTTTTTTGCTTTTTAGGTCACACCCAAAAAAGCAAATGCAGCAGTTTATGTGTACCTAGGTCGAGAAGTCAACATGATGAAGCGACCTAAAACCCTGAGCTGCACAGGAGGAAGAGAACGATATGGAATGCCTTCAAAAGCATCGAAGAAATAGCTAAAAAGACAAAGAACCTCCGGCTCGGGGCACACCTCTTCAATTCCACCATTCTCCCTGCATTAACATATGACTTGGAGACCTGGGCCCTGCAAAAGCAGGATGAGAATGCTATTCGGGTCTTCCAAAGAGGAATTGAAAGAGCTATGTTTGGAATATCACGTCTCACTCAAGTGAGAGAGAAGGAATCCGAAAGTCCAACCTCACTGTTCCAGAGTCAGGGACGCTGTCTTGTTTTGCCAAGGCATCGAAAATCAGATTGGCTAGACATGTAATGAGATTTGGAGACAACCCCTGGACTAGAGCCGTTACCGACTGGATCCCACGGGATGTCAAAAGATCATATGGCCGTCCACCTATAAGATAGTCAGACTTCTTCATCAAGACCCTGAATGAAGCGGTTTGAGGCTCTTTGTATTCCTGAAGCAACCAGATGCCATTGGGCTACACTGGCATGTTATGGGGTCAAATGGAAATGTTACTGGTGCCCACTGGAGCAAATCGATGAATAATGGAATGTCTAGTGATCAAGGTCACACCCAGCGATGCTCAGGGGGTTACTCCTAGCTCTTCACTCAGGAGTCACTCCTAACATTGCTCAGAGGTCCATATGGGATGCTGGGGATTGAACCTAGGTTGACAGTATGCAAGGCAAACACCCTATGCCCTGTGCTTTTTGCTTTGGCCCCTCTTTACCTTTCTCTTTGCAGCGGTGTACGCCAGCTGTTGTCAGTGCTTATTCCTCACTCTGCCCAGGGATCACTCCAGGAAGGCTTGGGGGACTACATGGGATGACATAAATGGGACCCTGGTTGGAAAATTGCAAGACAAGCACCTTACCGACTGTAATATCTACCCAGGTCCATGATTTTTATGTTTTCCTAAGTTAAGAAAGAAGTTTCCAACTTTGGGTTTTGTAAATAGAGAATAAAACATAGGTGCTCATTTACCTTTTCAAATTGTATTTTCTGTTATTTTACTAGATACTTAGAATTGCTAGATTAAATAGTGCTATTATTGATAGCATTTTGGGGAATCTCCAAACCATTCTCAATACAGGCTGAATCAATTTACATTGCAATTTGCAAAGAATGAAAGCTCCTTTCCTCCACACCCCCTGCAACACTTGTTGTGTCTGGCCTTTCTGATGTAGGGCATTCTTAGAGGTTAAGGTGATATCTTATTGTCATTTTGATTTTCATTTTTTTCATAATAAGTGATAATTAGATTTTTTATATTCTTGTTAGCTGTCGCTAGTCTTCTTTTGTAACATGTAATTTTATTTTAAAATGTATTGCATGCCTATCTCCTTGCAGGCAGCACTGGCTTCAGATTCTTCTGCTTTGCATATGTATTATGAATATATTGAACTAAAATTCATCTTCAAATGTTAAGGAGTTTGCAGAAATGAAAACATAATCTTTCCCCTGGTGAAGATTTAAGCAATTTATTTATGATAACTTAGACTATAAAAATTTTATATTTGAGATCATTGAAATTTTTAGAATGAAAATTTTGTCATTTGCAAAGGAGCTCATACTTTATTAGTAAACCAAGTTAAAATATATACACAATATACTAAAAATTACTACAAAATTTAATAACACTGTCATGAGAGGTTGCATTGTTGTTCTCAATAATGCAAGTTTCCATCATCTGTACCATGACCATTAACATTAGAAATTGATTTCATCAATAGTTAATGAAATTTCAATAGGATACTCTGAAGTTCTATCTGGAGGAAGATGATAGATTTAGAGCATAATTATGCTTAGTGAAATGAATCTAGTGGAGGAAAGCAAACACCATATGTTTTCATTTATTTTTGGTATATTGAGACAATTAAAAAGTGAATAATCAAAGTAAAATAAAAAATATTTGAGCATAGGGTGGTATAGCACATTTAGACAAATAAGGAAATGTGTAAGAAAAATGAGTAAATCAAGTGAAAAGGGAAGAACATTATGTTTAAATAAATGGTGAAGTTAATTTAGTCATTGTTCTTTTAGTAAAATGAATAGTTTGTTTCTTAGTTTTGGGCAACACCTTGTGAAAATCAAGGGGTTACTCCTTGCTTTGCCCTCAGGAATCACTCCTGGTGCAGTTCAGTGGACCACAAGGTTTTCAGGAGCCTAACCCTGGTCAACTGTGTACAAGACAAACTATCACTCCTGTGCTATAGTTCTGCCCCTTAAAATGAATAGTTTTTCTGAAAAAATAATTAGAGATGTGAACAGGGAGAGAGAAGTAGCATTAATTGGAAGAGAGAAAGAGAAATGGAGGGATAAAGAGAATGCTGAAGAAATAACACATACTTCCCCAGAGTGAGAAAAAGAGTCTAGTTGTTTTCTAATGATCCACACCTAAAAGTTAAATGTCATAATGCAATATTGCTTCAGTTCTTTTAAGTGTTTTATTTATTAAGGATACACACACACACACATGCACACACTCACATGCACTTACATAATAAAGAAGTAAATTGAGACACCAGAGAACAATTACATACTCTAGAACAAAGAGACAATCAAGATTTTTTCCTTTTTTCAATTTAAAAGTTTAGTTTTATATATATTAAACTACATCTTTCTTCATATATAATGCATTAAGTTTAGCACAAATAGTAAAAATTTAGGTTTTAGTAATTTTCAATTTTCCAAACCAACAGCCTTGATCTTTGACTGGTTTTCTAAATTCTCCACAATATGTCTCAGATAATCTTCATACTTTAAGAAGTACACATATAATTTTCTTTTCATTTCATGGAGCTTATTAGATGACAAATTTTCCTTTTTGTCTTCACATCACCAAGAATATCAGTAAAAAGATGATTTAGCTAATTCATTTCAGTTTCCACTTAATGAAACTGCCCCATTAATACCTGATCAATTTTCTACCACAAGATTCAGAATATTATAAAATTCTCTCAGCAGGAATTCAAAATCCAAGGTGGAGTCAAGACAAGCAAACATCTTTTCTATCTGAATGGAAATCTGTGGTCCAGGCACCAGGGACCCTATGACCCATGTGGTGACCTTAGCGCCCAGGGACCTGAGCTCTCTTCATGTGGAAGCCCCTGGATACTCTCCTGCAACCTCTATTTATAGTCTCAGATAAAGTTCAGAATCCTGGTCTCCAACAGTTTGAAGTCTCTTCAACTATTATAGGCTCAAGTAGTGGCACTTTAAGGCTGGGGTACGACCCTTTAAAGGATGTTTTTTAACAAGTATAACTACATTTGCAAATAATTTTTAGCATTGAATGAAATTCTGAACAATAATTAGTAAGCTTGCAGGACCAACTAAGTGAGTTTTGAACTTGTGAAGGGAAGCCAACTCCTATAGATTGAGTCCTGAGAAGGCAATTCACAATCAAGTCCCAGCTAAACACACAGACTTCAGGCCATGGTCAAAACTGTAGAGATGCAGACTGATCATTGTCTTTGAGTTTGAAGTGAATTTTTCCAATGCTGTTGTGAGAGTAGTTGACTGATTCATTTATAAATGATTAATTTTATAATTAAAGCATAATAAATACCAGAGAACCATGAGTCCTATTTTTAAAAGTAATACCGATAAATGAAGATAACATTTCATGTTCACTGTATCACTGTCTTCCCATTGTTCATCGATTTGCTCGAGCGGGCACCAGTAACATCTCCATACGTCCTGTTGCAAGCAAGTGTAGACCAAGGGCATCTGCTTTCTCCAGGGACAAGAAGAGCCCAATATTTCATGTTAGTGAAATTAAATATGAAATCAAAATATCTTCACCTGAACTCAATGGTATAAAAAATGCCCTCTTTCAGGTAATTCAGAAAAGTGTGCTTTAAACTCAGAGATTCATAGTAAAATTTAAGTCTGTATTTAAGACCAGCAAAAATATCTAAGACTAATGATTAGTATATGTGTGTAAGTTTTATAGTATAAAGTTTAGAAAAGAAGGTGTTTTATTTATGTACCTTATTCTATAGTATGAAATATATCTATAAATCTTTATTTATAAGCATATGTGTGTTGTTTATCAATATAAAAGTCTGAATTTAAATTTTCTTTCTATTCAAAAGAATCATGACATGGAAATTATTTGAAAACGCAAATGCCAATTATAAATATAGTCTTCCTTTTACAAAGTAATGATGTATAACTCAAAAATTTTTGATGATCCTGTCTGTCCTGTCCTGTCTTCCCGTTCATCATTGATTTGCTCGAGCGGGCCCCAGTAACATCTCCATATGTCCTGTCTCATCCTAGTAAATCCCAAGGGCATCTGCTTGCTCCAGGAACATAAAGAGCCTCAATCTATTCCAGAATGAGGTCTATAATTGATTTTTAATGATCATGATGTATAATTCAAAATTCTCTACAACTTATACTTACAAGTTTGTTTTTGGTCATGTAATCCTTACCAAATATGTAAGGATATTTACTTTGGTGGGCTTGGGCATTCACTGTCACTGTCTTCCCGTTCATCATCGATTTGCTCGAGCGGGCACCAGTAACATCTCCATATGTCCTGTCTCATGCAAGTAGAGCCCAAAGGGCACCTGCTTGCTCCAGGAACATAAAGAGCCTCAAACCATTCCATCAGGTCCTGGGAATGAGGTCTATAATTGTTATTGGTATCTGGCATATCACATACGACACAGGTAGCTTGCCAGGCTCTGCCGCGGGTAGCATACTCTTGTAGTCATCTCAAAATCCAGCATTTATTGATGAACCGCACGGCCACAAGGGGCCACCGAGCCAGGCTGTGATAGGCTAGTCTGCTGGGTGGAGTTCTGACAAGGGGGAAGTCCGGATGTGGAAAATGGAGGCCCCATGCCTCATGGAGTGGGTGTGTGGGGGTCGTCTGGCTTGTTGTGAGGCTCTGCTGGGGTGGCGGGCCAGGGCTAGAACCTGCCACCCCCCGGCACCTCGAGGCGGCTGTGCACAGGGAGAGCCAGTAGCAGTTCTGCCTCATGTCTTGAGTCCAGGAAATATGAGATGCTGCAGTTCAAACCCTGTTGGATGACAGATTTAGCTAATCTGGGAGCTTTGGTGTTTTGCCCACTCACAGCTTAATCTATTTAAGCCAAGGTTCATTCTAATGAGATCTCTTCTACGTAAACACTGCTAGAGGGTATGGCAGTTACAGAAGTCACCTTGACTGAATAACTTCTGACTTATACATCTACTAAGACTTCTATGTTTTCTAGATTGGCACAGCTCCTCTTTATACCCACTGCACCCAGCGTGGGACAGTTAGAATTTACCAGGAGACCCACCCTGGCTACGTTGAGACTATAGGAAGACTATAGGAAGGATCATACTAGTTTGCTCTAAGCAGGCGAGTGTGACCCTTTCAGTACACAAGAACAAGATACTCAGAATCACCCTGGTGCAGATAATAATAAGAAAGACCTTGTGGGTACCATCTAGATTACATGAAGCTCATGAAATTAAGATGTATTACTTATATCAGCTCTCTCTCCAGTGTTTTACGTAAGAGATAATCTCGGGTTTAGTTCTTGGCTTAACCTTTGTTTATAACAAAGGTTATAAACAAATAACCTGTGTAACCCCTCCGACCAACCCCTGTCCCGGCTTCCAGATGCCAGGGAAGCAACTTAAAGAACTGCCTGTACTAGGCACCAAGCTGCTCAGCAAACATTCCCCTCCTCACCAGCACTGCTGGGCATGCCCCTGAATCCTTGAGCACTGCTGAACTGAGCAGAGCCCTACTACTAGCCTAAGCACTAAATTCTAAACCAAATGTCACTGGGAGTGACCCTTGTGCCCCCTAAGCACCGGTGAAGCCTTCAAAATATAAATTTAAAAAAACTGAAATGGAGGGGGCTGGAGCGATAGCACAGCAGGTAGGGTGTTTGCCTTGTACACCACTGACTGGGATTTGATCCCCGGCATCCCATATGGTCCCCGAGCACCACCATGAGTAATTCCTGAGTGCAGAGCCAGGTGTAACCCCTGAGCATTGCTGGGTGTGACCCAAAAAAAAAAAAAACTGAAATGGAAAAAAAATGATAAAAAATGATAGCTGACATAAGTAAGCGAGAATAATACATGTATTCTCTTACATATACATGTATATGTAATATACATAATATATAGCACATGCATCCCTATTACATAATACATGTATGTGCTTGACCATGAAAAAGAGCTATAATCAAATTGTACATTACAGTTTTTAGTGTTTATTCCTTTAAAACAGATGTCATCTATATGTATGCTACTTCAAACCATGCTTCTCTATGCCCTCTCTTCATATACTCTTCAGGCTGTTATATTTGGAATAAATTTTCTGTTTTGAATTTACCTTGGTGTGTTTGTGATACTGCTGACAGGTTTTAGATGATTAAAAACAACACATATGCCTAGAGTGATAATACAGTTGGTAGGGTATTTGACTTGAATGTAGCTGACCAGTGTTTTATCCCTGGCAACATGTATTATTCCCTGAGTATCTCACCAGGAATTATTTGTGAGCACAGAGCCTGGGGTAATTCTTAGCATTGTGGCCTAAAACATCAAATAAATAAATAAGTAATAAATAAATAAATCACTTTTATACATTTCTTGTATCTCTTATCTTCCCCGTTGTTCATCGATTTGCTTGAGCAGACACCAGTAACATCTCCATATGTCCTGTCACATGCTAGTGTAGCCCAAGGGAACCTGCTCGCTCCAGGAAATAAATAAATGAATGGATGAATGAATGAATGAATAAATAAATAAAACTATACATAGTCTTAAATAGGGTTTTATTTATATATACATAAATTTTCCTATAAAAGTTATTAATGAAAATCACTAGATCACTAGACATCCCATTGTTCATCGATTTCCTTGAGCGGGCGCCAGTAACATTTAATTTGACCCTATCACATGCCAGTGTAGCCCAATGGCATCTGGTTGTTTCAGGAAAATAAAGAGCCTCAAACGTTTGTTCATCATCTTGATGAAGAAATTAATGAAAATAAAATAATAAAATATTTTATGCTTTTGAATCTTAAAAAGGAGTTCAAAAGTAAAAATCTTAGTTTACTTTCATTTACATTATATTTCATTAAGCAAATTAATATTTAGTCATTATTGATCTTATTGTATATATTTGTGGTTGCTAATAACTAGATTTCTTTTTGTCTGTTAGTGATTTACAGTGTCTGGAATTAGATGATTTATCTTGACAAGGAGTAATAAAGTGTTACTTTTAATAAAGTGTTACTTTATTTTATAATTTAAAATAATACATGCAAATCATTAAGAGCAGATTATGGCTTGTTGAGGTCTCCCCAAACTGTGCTCTGAAGGATGGATGATGCTGTGAGAAATGTTTAGGCCAACTGGTCAGTGATTCATGGCTAAACCCTGAGAGTAAGGCGCCTTTTGAACCCTGCAGTCTGTGGCGACGGCTTAGGAGTGGGATGTCATATGGTGTTGGGAATCGAGTCAGGTCAAGCATGTGGCCACTATACTATATCTAAGATCTAATATACAGATATTTTGGCAATATTATTCCATCAAGGGATTTATAATGTTCAGTCAGGAAGGACATAATGTAGTTGTGTCTTGTAGCAGTGATTGGTGGTTTATGCCTAGATTGCATTATATATTTGTTGTTACAAATTAATCTTTATTTTTTCTTCTTTTACCATGAACTATTTCTGAAGGAGAAAACTGGTTTATTAATTATCATTGGTTTAACTTATTTTGCTATTATGACTAATAGATCTTTAAAATTCTGATGGACTTGAATAGAATGCTGTAACTATCCTTAGTGGTATTTGTATTGTCTCCAATTGTAGCCTCAAACTGGGTTTTCAGGTATCTATTACAACCTTAAAGATGTTTGTAGTTTACTTTGTATCATTTATAAAAATTGTTGAATGTTTCTTTTTAATTTTTTTATTATAACATAGTGAGATATACAGTTACAAAGTTTTCATATTTGGGTTTCAGTCATATAGTGTTCTAGCATCCATCCATCCACCAGTGCCCATTTCCCCCACCAATGTCCCGTGATTTCCCCCCTTCCCCAGTCTGTGTCTATGGCAGGCAATTTTCATTTCTCACTCACTCTCTCTCTCTGTCTCTCTCTCTCCCTCCCTTCTCTTACACATTGTGGCTTACAATACATACATTTAGAGATTATCATGTATATCCTTTTGCCTACTTTCAATGCTCAGTTCTATGCTGATATTATCATTTACAATGATTATTAGTACAATGTTCCTTTCTCTGTATTACCTAACCTCTGACTCCAATATTTGCAGTAGGTTCTACCCACTGACAGGGCCTCCTGATCCATGTTTTGTCTGGTCTTGGATGTTGGCATCATGCTATTTTTTTATATCCCTAAAAAAATGCATTCATTCTATATCTCTCCTTTTCCCTCTGGCTAATTTCATTCAGCATGATCCTCTCCATGTCCATCCACTTATAGGCAAATTTCATAACTTTGTTTTTGCTGACAGCTGAGTAGTATTCCATTGTGTATATGTACCAAAGTTTCTTTTTATCAGTTGTCTGTTCATGGTCTCTCTGGTTGTTCCCAGATTATGGCTATCGTGAATAGTGCTACTATGAACATAGAAGTGTAGATAGTGTTTCCACTGTGTATTTTTTGGTCTCCCATGGTATATTTTCAGTAGTGGTATGGGTGGGTCAGATGGAAGCTCAATTTCCATTCTTTGGAGGAATGTCCATATTGTTTTCCAAAAAAAGACTTGACATTCCCACCAACAGTGGATGGGAGTACCCTTTCTCTCCACATCCATGCCGGTACTTGATCTTGTTTTTTTGGATATGTGTCAGTCTCTGTGGTGTGAGATGATATCTCATTGTTGTTTTGATTTGCATCTCTCATGATTAGTGACAATGAGCATTTTTTTCATATGCCTTTTGGCCATTTAAATTTCTTCCTTGTGGAAGTTTCTGTTCATTTCTTCTCCCCATTTTTTATTGGATTGGCTGTTTTCTTCTTGTAAAAAGTTTTACCAGTGCCTGATATATCCTGGATATTAACTGCTTATCAGATGGGTATCGGGTGAATATTCTTTCCCATTTTCTGGACTCTCTTTGTATCTTGGTCTCTGATTTTTTTTGAGATGAAGAAGCTTTTTAGTTTCATGTAGTCCCATATATTCATCTTTTCTTCCAGTTGCTCTGTTAGTGGTGCTTCATCTTTGAAGATGTTTCTTTCGTGTATATAGTAATTTTTTAAGCTAAATAACAATTTCACAGAAATCACACTACTTCTGCTTATATATGCTTAATTTTTCATTAGTGTTAAAAGTGAATGTACTGTAAAAACTGGGCATCACCTGGAGACAGATATCTAAAGAAACTGACTTAAAAATTTTAAAGGAACTTCTAATCTAAATTGAGAGTCAAGGTTAGAGAGATGCACATTGGTTGAGGTGTTTGGAGGGATTTGATCCACAGCACTATATAAGGTCCCCCAAGTACCATCTGAGTAATATATGAACACAACAAGGTGTGTCCCCTGAAAAATGACAGCAACAAAAATACAAAAACCTTAACAACAACTTCTGTAATGATTACATGGTACTATAGGTAAGGCATTTGTCTAATGAGTCAACCTGGGTTCTATCCCCAACACCACATATAGTCCCCAAATTCTGTCAGAAATTATCCCTGTATGTATGTGTCATAAGTAAAGCCTTGAAGATAGTCAGGTGTGACAAACAAAAACAGAAAAATGCACACAGAGCTAATAAAAACAAAATGATGTATATTTTTAAAATGAAGTACTTTAAAAGTTTTCATTCATATTTACATAAGAAAAAAGGTGAATGAAATAGAAATGCTGATCATTCTTGGACCATCCAGTACTGCAGTTGCAGAGAGAACACATTAATGCTTCTACAGTGGTGACAAATACTAAAAGTTAAATTAATTTTCTACAACTAGTAGGTTCCTTAAAAGAGTAATTTTGATTAATTATTATTGGTTTCATATAAACTACCCATTAGACATCCTATTTCATGAAAAGGATAAAAATGATTTAAAGTGACCTTTTGGAGGCACAACGATATGAGGACATAGACCCACTCAAGGACAGAGATTTAATTCACAATATTTGAATGTTTACTTTTCTCTAACATAAAGATTATGTTAGCAGAATGTAAGTATTAAAACAGAATATTTGTCTAAAGGGTAAAAGATGCACTGATAAGTATTTAAAGCTCTGATAAAAGAGAATACTTAAACAAGAATACTAGACTAATTTGAATATTCTGGAATCTACTAACTAAGGCAATATTAAATCATTCTAACTCCTGCAGAGATTAACAGAAAATTGCAGAATAAGGCCTATTTAATTCTACTAGTATTAGCTATGTGTCATGTACAGTTTTCTATGAAATTTCAAGTCATGACAAAGCACAAAGAGTCTTAAGACACAAAGAAAATATCAGAATCAGAACTATATTTAATGTGGAAACTGGAATTATCAGGGGAGGAAATTAAGACAACCATGATTACTATCTAAGAGTTCTGATGGAAAAAGAGAGTTTACAAAAACAAATGATGCAAACCAACAGTATAAACTCTAAGAGGACATCAAAATATACTCTGGAGATTGAAAACACTAACATAAATGAAGACTCTCATAAAATATTATAAAAATACATAGGAAAATAATCAGTGACCTTGAAAATGGGTGGATAAAAAACGATATAGTGATAATAATGATCTATAAAATTTGAAAACTAGTGGTAACTTATTGCTACATACGTAATTGTAAACAACAAAAAGATAACTAAGCAGAACAAATCAAAGAAATGAAATAACTGGAGGTAGCAATCCCTGAGGACTTTGTAAAATCAATGACAAAAACCAAAGTACAAATTTCTGTCTCAGAGAACACCATGAAGAATATATTTTTTTTTAAAGTCTGTACCGGGGGCCGGAGCGATAACCCAGTGGGTAGGGCATTTGCCTTGCACGTGGCTGGCTCATGCCGGCCGGGGTTTGATTCCCAGGCATCCCATGTGGTCCCCAAAGCACTGCCGGGAGTGATTCCTGAGTGCAGAGCCAGGAGAAACCCCTGAGCATTGCCAGGTGTGACCCCCAAAAAAAAAAAGTCTGCACCAAGGCAAATCTTATAACCTCCCACAGGGAAAAAAAAAAAAAAGAAAAGAAAAGACATAATAAAGGATATCATGTCGGAGAACGCCGCGGGGTCCCGACAGTGTCAGGACAGAGGTTGTCTTCTACCTCCGAGGGCGCCAGGAGAAAGATGAAAACTCACGAGTCCGGTGCAGTTCCAAAAATGGCTTTTTAATAGTACGAAAGCTCTTCCACAGCACTCCAATATAATGAACAAAGTTTAGCTCTGGTCCAAACTTCGACCATACAAAAGAGCCTAAGTCTCCCACCAAAGAGAGAGGATCTCACCCGAGCTGAGTCCTACCCAGAAGGAGCAAAAGGCCAAAGAGCAAAAGGCCAAAAGCCAAAAGCCAAAAGCCGCAGGGAGCCAAAAGCTGAAGGCTGAGGAACCAAAAGGCAAAAGGTGAAGGGGCCTCAAGTCAGCCCCCTTACATACACCAAAGTAATCCAATCGGGAGGTTGTCATGCCAACAAAGAACCCTAAACAGAGTGTAGTGCCACACCCTATTGCAGGTATAAACAAAGGTTACACCAAGGACTAATCCCGAGATTATCTCTTATGTAAAACACTGGAGAGAGAGGGGCTGATATAAAGTGATACAGCTTAACTTCATGAGCTTCATGTAATCTAGATGGTACCCACAAGGTCCTTATTATTATCTGCACCAGGGTGATTCTGAGTATCTTGTTCTCATGTACTGAAAGGGTCATACTCGCCTGCTTAGAGCAAACTAGTATGATCCTTCCTATAGTCTTCCTTTAGTCTCAGCGTAGCCAGGGTGGTAGTCTCCTGGTAAATTCTAACTGTCCCACGTTGGGTGCAGTGGGTATAAAGAGGAGCTGTGCCCAATCTAGAAAACATAGAAGTCTTAGTAGATGTATAAGTCAGAAGTTATTCAATCAAGGTGACTTCTGTAACTGCCACACCCTCTAGCAGTGTTTACTAGTGTATTCTAATGTATTTACTATTTACTAGTGTATTCTAATGAGGGATCTCATTAGAATGAACCTTGGCTTAAATAAGATTAAGCTGGGAGTGAGCAAAACAACAAAACTCCCAGATTAGCTAAACATGTCCTCCAACAAGAGAGAAAAAGACAACTGTCATTAAACCAGAATAAGACTAATTTAACTTAGAAAGATTCTTGGCAAAATTATGTAAACTGGGGCTCGAGAGATAGCACAGCGATAGGGTGTTTGCCTTGCACACAACCAACCCGAATTTGATTCACAGGCATCCCATATAGTCTGCTGAGCACAGCCAGGAATAAATCCTGAGTTCAGAGCCAGGAGTAGCCCCTGAATATTGCCAATTCTGACCAATAAAAGGCAAAAAATATGTAAACTTATAACATAAATTATTATTATTTATTATCAGTATTATTCTTATTATTTTGCTTTTATTTGGCCACACTGTGTTGTTCATGGCTTATCACTGTATTTAAGGATCATTCCTTACAATACTCAAGGGATCATATATACTATAGGTATCAAACCTGATCTGTCTTATGGAAGTCAAATGTTTTATAACTTGTACTATGTCGCAAGTCCATAAAATGAAATATTTAAGCCTCTTCTGGGATATAAAAAATAGAATGAGACCCAAGGACAGTAGGAACAAGGGCCAGGAGTATTGATCCATGTTTGTAAGTCTACCTCTGTGCTAGAGGAGAAGGCAGTTGGGATAGAGAAGCCACCTTTATGAAAATGATCACTCTGGATAAGAACTCCATGCTGAAAGTAGGCAAAGAAACAAACATGTTGACCTCTCAGTATCTGTATTAGAAACCAGAATGACTAAAGGAGGGAGTGAGAGACAGAGAGAGATAGGGAAAGAGATTGAGAGAGAGGCAGATTGAGAGAGAGAGAGAAGAGAGAAGTGCTTGCCATATAGGCAGGTTGCAGGAGGCGAAGAAATTGGGACATTTGTTCTTTGGAAATGTACACTGGTGGAGGGATGGTTGTTGGAACATTAGCATGTTTTTTAAATAACATGTGTCTTATAAAACTTAATTCATGTAAATCATCCTTCAAAGGGGAAAAGGCCATTTTGGACAATCAAAATTTAGAGAGCTGTCTTCAATAAATTCACCTTACTAGAAATATTTAAAATAGTTATTCTGATTAAAAGGGAAAAGATCTGTTGATACAGAAATTCTAGTATTTACAATATAAAACCCCAGATTATGTAACTGTAGCTTCATCACTTGTATCACTTATATCACTTGTCTTCCAGTTGTTCATCAATTTGCTCGAGCAGACACCAGTAACATCTCCATACGTCCTGTTGAGAGCAAATGTAGCCCAAGGGCATCTGCATGCTCCAGGAACACGAAGAGCCTCAAACCATTCCTTCAGGTCATGGGAATGAGGTCTATAATTGTTCCTGGTTTTTGGCATGTCAAATGCAACGGGGGTAGCTTACCAGGCTCTGCCATGTAGGTGCTACACTCTCAGTAGTAGGCTCTCATTTTGTGCATTTACTGATGAACCTCAATGGAGAGAGATTGGCTTTTCCCCTAGTTGGAACTCTGAGGAGCTATGGAGTCTGGATGTTGAGAATAACTGACATCATGGTGTGTGGGGATTCCTCTGACTTCTTGCTAGGCTCACTGGGCTCATGGGCTATGGTTAAAACCTACCTAGAACCGTATACAGTGTATAAATGTGAAAGATCCTGAGAAGTACCTGGTCCTAGCTTCCAGTATTATCTAAGACTCTCACCAGAGCAGATGTAGGTTGGTGTGTCACTCTTCCGGTGATGCTGGCTATGGTAGTTGGAAGCTCTCAGCCACACCCATTGACATGGAGGTGGAGGAATGGGATGAGGAGCCCAAATCCCGCTCCAAGTCCAGCCAGTGAGCCCCCCCAAGTGTGAGTGAACCCTAGGAGATATGTTGGACGTGGCCAGGGACTGGCTGAGCCATTTACCGCCCTCTGGAAGTCCATGGGCTGCTCCATGTGGGGCCGAGCAGTGCAGCTGTGGCTCTGGAGTGGTTGGGTCTGGAGTGGTAGCTTCATATGAAAATGTAATTTTTCCTCATATAAAAAAATAAAAGATGTTCAGATGAACTGAGCCTAGATTAAGTGTGGACTCTATATCTAATGACTTGTTTCCCATCTTTAGAGTAGATACAGGCTAGAACAGGGCATCTACAAGCTACTGAAATAAGACCTGTGAACAATCACCAGAATGTAACTAACTCTGAAGAAAGGAAAGATTGTTCCTTAGAGACTACATAAATAATCAGACCAGCTACTGTCTTGCTTTTGAACTTTTGATCAAACTAAGGGAGCATACACTTTTGTTCAGTTAATCTCTAATTGGCAAATTTTTCCTGGCATAGCCAAATTCCTGGCTATGCCAAGAAACTATTGAACATTCTTCTAAAAATTCAGGATGTGACTAAACCCAATACCTCCTCCTCAGAAAGTGGATTTAGAATTGAATTACATTTAGAATTGAAAAAAATTTAAATTCACATGATTAAAAAAAGTTTAAAAAAATGAAATTGTCCTAAAGAAATGATTGGTAGAAGGATCTAGGTTGAATTCTCTGGTGAGAGTTTAGAGGAGATAAGGAATTTGTTATTGGCGACTAAAGTAATGGAATTCTTTGTCATAAATGACATTAAACTTGGCTCAATTTATTTTACTTCTAAATGGAAAATTGAATTTGTAAGAGATCAAATTATTTGAGATTTCCTAGAACAGTATTAAAGCAGTGTATGGTTTCTCTGTGCTGATTATAGTTAACTGTGAGAGGAAAGAGATAAATTGAGGAAGGATTTGTTACATAAAATGAATCAAACATTTTATAATTTGGGAAATTTGCAGTCAATGCAAATTATACAGGAAGATATAATTGGAAATGAATCTTCTATTTTGGAGAGAGGGTCTAGGGTATGGCTGGGAACTTTTTTGAAACATTAGGTGCACAATACATAGATCTAATCAACCACTTCAGCAGAAGCCAGGAATAGAGCTAGGTTTATGCGAGAAATAACGGTAGGGAATTCCTAATGGTGTGGACCTCCATCTATTATGTGAAAGTCTGACAAAGTTTCTGGGAATATATAGCAGCAGAAGTACATTCAAAAATGGACTAGACAGTATAATATAAGGTTGGTTGCCACCCTTAATCCCCTCCCCGGCCCCTTCAAACTAGCTTGACTTATGAAAGACTTATAAGAAGAGAATGAAAATTTGAAAGCCTCAGACAATGAGGAAAAACATTCAGATCTTATGTTTTTTAAAAGACAACTCCATAATTGACATTTTAATAGTTGGAAAGAAAAACAAACCACTTTCAAAAGGGGCAAATTATTATGTAAGAAGTCTTTAATCAATAAAAATAAGCAGATATCGAACATATGAAATAGTAGTCTGCAGCGGTTTTCATTTTTAATTTAAAATTAAAAAATGAGGGGCAGTAGTGATAGTCCAGCAGGTAGGGTGTTTGCCTTGCATGCAGCCGGCCTGTGCCAGCCTGGGTTCGATCCCGCATCCCATGTGGTCCCCCGAGCACCGCCAGGAGTAATTCCTGAGTACAGAGCCAGTAGAAACCCCTGAGCATTGCCGGGTGTGACCCAAAAAGAGCAAAAAAAAAAAAAAACCCCATAAAATTAAAGAATGAAATTCTGAATTATTCTGAATTCAAAACTTCTTCTGAATAACTTTCAAGAAGTTTTATATTAAGTCAACCCACTATTACCAATTGCTTGAAGTATAAAGTTAAGACTTGTCATTCATTGAAGTGGGAATCCAACATTCAGAGGATATAACTCAATGTTAGAGCACATGCTGAGAATGCATGAGGAACTGGGTTCAATCTCAAAAATTACACTAACATTTCTCTTTGTCTGAGAGATAGCAGAGTAGATAAAAGGCTTGCCTTGCACATGCCAATCCGGTGTAATTCCAGAAGTTGACCCATACAAAGATTCAAAGAAAAGAGCAATCTTTGGGAAAATGACTACTCCTTTTACTGAAGATGTAAATACATGAGAAGTCTATAGTATATCATAGTGACAGGATATATTGAAGAACACAAACAAGTAAAAAGACCAGGGGACAAGAGTGTACAGCAGATAGGGTGTTTGTCTAACACATAGCTAACATCAGTATCCCATATGGTCTCCTGAGCACTGGCCAGGAGTAATTCCTGAGTGCATAGCCAGGAGTAAAGTCTGAGCATAGCCAAATGTTAACAAAAATCCCCCTCCCCACACTCGACACAAACCAAAAAAAAAAAAAAAAGACCAAGATAGAATTATAACAGGATACTCTAGCTGACATACATGGGGCAGAGCTGCTACTGGCTCTCACTGTGCCCAGCCTCTCGTGAGGTACCGAGGAGAGATGGCAGGTTCTAGCCCTGGCCTGCCACCCCAGCAGAGCCTCACAACAAGCCAGACGACCCCCCCCCCCACTCCATGAGGGCCTCCATTTTCCACATCTGGACTTCCCCCTCATCAGAACTCCACCCAGCAGACCAGCCTATCACAGCCTGGCTCGCACATTGCAAGTGGCGGCGAGATTCATCAATAAATGCTGGATTTTGAGATGACTAAAAGAGTATGCTACCCACACAGCAGAGCCTGGCAAGCTAACCGTGTTGTATTTGATATGCCAGATACCAGTAACAATTATAGACCTCACTCCCATGACCTGATGGAATGGTTTGAGGCTCTTTATGTTCCTGGAGCAGGCAGATGCCCTTTGGACTCTACTTGCATGAGACAGGTCATATGGAGATGTTACTGGTGCCCACTCGGAGCAAATCGATGAGGAACGGGAAGATAGTGATAGTGACTCTAGCTGTCAGAACTACCTGAGATCTGGAGAGATTGTATGGTGGATAACATACTTGCTTTGTAAGTAGACCTGGCTTTGACCCTGGCATCCCATTTGACTTCTCAAGCACTGCCAGTAGTGATCTCTGAGTGCAGAGCCAGAATTAACCCATAAGCATGTGTGACCCCAAAAAAAACAAACAGAGAAAACAGAACTATCCATGGCAATTTAAGGATAACTTAATAGTGGCATTTGCCTTGCAGATATGAGGCTGTGAGTCCTATTAGCACAATGCCAAATGCTGAGCACAATCCTAATGGTGTTTTTGATCTGCATGACAACAAAGTGCAATTTCTAGTTTATCACCCCAAGTGTGGGTGAGCACTGCATTCAAGATAGGACCAGCTGTCACAATAAAATTAACAAAAGAAAAAAATTAAGTTTTCTAAGGAAAAAAATGCCAATAACTAGACTGAGAATCATTTGAACAATGAAATCAGTATGATATTATAAAGCAATGTAGATGAGGGCTACACTTTCCCAAAATCTCTACCAGCTCTGGCTGTTTTGATGTTTGTTGTGTGCTATCTCACTCGTGTGAGATATCTCTTTGTTTTGATTTTTGCTTCCCTGATTATAAGTGATATACTTTGGTCATTTTTGTTTTGATTACTTGTACAGATTTACCCATGTTCACTATTTAACTGATTTTATATAATTATGATAAAGGTTTTATAATATGGCAACTTTCTACAGTTGACAATGAGATATTTATTGGAATTTAAAATATTTTGTCTTGAAATTAGTTTTAAAGAGCATCATTATGCATTTCCGTTTTCTGTGATCTTGGAAAAACAGTGGTCTTTTATTTCTCGAGAATAGCTTTACTAAATGTTCTGATTACAAGAAGCAATGTTTCCTTTCAATATACATCAATTCCTTGTAGGAGATTTTTTTTTTTTTGCTTTTTTGGGTTACACCCTGTGGCGCTCAGGGGTTACTCCTGGCTCTGCACTCAGAAATTACTCCTGGCGGTGCTCAGGGAACCATATGGGGTTCCGGGATAGAACCCGGCCGGCATAGGCCGGTCGCGTGCAAGGCAAACGCCCTACCACTGGGCTATTGTTCCAGCCCCAGGAGCTAATTTTTATAAAATAAAAATTTAAATACTCAGGACATTCACTAGTGGTATTAATTCCTATTTTATTATGAAGGAACAAGAAACAGTCTATATGAAGAACTAGTCTTTGATTTTAATATAAATGGATTTTACTGATAATTTGGATCTAGTTATGCTTCATGAGGATGTAGTCTTGTCTAGAAAACTGAATTGACTTCATTTACACATTGATTTGAATATGGAAAAACCTAATTTCATGCAAACATTTTAATATCTAGGCAGAAATGTAAAGTTTACTCTTGCAATCATCTGTGGTTCTACTGCATTAAGAATTCTATTTATCTAAGCAACAGAGTTGCTTACATTTAAGCATGCCTCTCTGTACTCCCTACATTGCACATTAATAAATTTAATCTTTTCAGTATCTTCAGATGTTTGAAATATAATCACATGCATTTTGTCTAAGGCTTGAGCTTGTCTTTACCACTTTTAGCAAATTTGACCTATTAGCAATAGTTTTATACTTTTCTAGTGATTTACAGTTTTAATGTTGTAAAACAATCATGTAAATTTGTAGTTAATTCTATGTAATTTTTATATATGTTCAACGTATATAGCTCTGCAAAAGAGTTTTGTTTTTGTTTTGAACTGCTTTGGGAAGTTCTCAGACCTTATTTCTGGCTGTGCACTCAGACTGACTCTGTGAACTATATGAGATGCCTTTGCATTCTATCTGCCTCTGATGGAACCTGTGTTGTTATATGCAAGGGAAATGTTCTCCTTACACGCAATACAAGCTCTCCAGTCCCACGCTCTGTAAATACAGCAAAATTTCCCTTTGATTATAATTAATGCTATTAAAACTAAATTGACAAAATTAATGCAATCATAATAAATTGCAATTATAAACTACACAGAAATATTGTTGATTACTAGGCTTAGTAGATAACTAGCCTTCACCCCTCTCGCTAAACTCAGTTTATTGCAAAAAAAAATGATGCTAGCCCAATTCTGCCCTGCCCACAGAAAGCTATTTCAAACAGAACAGTACCAAATAGTGTTTGTGCTCAACATCATTTTTCGCCTAACAAAGTAGTTGCCTCATTCAATTCATTAGATACAAATTCTGTTTGAATCACAATATGCTGATATGCACAAGTTTTTCACTAACACCAAGAATAAAATGAAATTTCTTCCATTTGATATAGATTATGATTTCATGTTCTCTATTAACAATCAGTTAGAAGTGACAGTGACTGCATCTGATATGTAAATATTAATTTTTTTTTTGTTTTGAGGCCACTCTTGACTGTTCTCATGACAGACTCCTGATTCTGCACTCAGAGATAACTGTTGGTGAGCTTAGGAGACTGTCTGCGGTGAGGGATTGAAGGAAAGCACTATCATTCCTGACCTGATCCATATATTTTGAGAGCTATGGTAAATGGAATTCTGAATTTTGATGAGAGTGAGTGTGTAAGAGAAAGAGAAAGAGAAAGAAAGAGTAGAGAGAATGATGAATATCTTGCTGTTTCACCTTTATGGCTTTAATGTAGGTGTGAAAGTGTGCATGTGTGTGTGTGTGTGCATTGTGTGTGTGTTTGGGTCACACCATGTGGTTCCCAGGGCTTGATCCTATTTCTGCACACAGGGATCACTTCTGTTAGGGTTCAGGAGATCATACGGAATCCAGGGGTTGAACCTATGTCAGTCTCCATGTGCCAGGGATTATCTCTCTGGAATTCCCCTACAAGAAGATCTCACTAGCCCTTAAATAAAGTTTTTTTTATGATGTGATATATAATATTTAGAACTTTGACAATCATCTAGAGGCCTAGGTGACAGACTTAAAGACATAAACTAATACCAATTTATTTGAAAGTTGGGGCCAGCGTGTTTGCCTGGCACATGGCCAACCCGGGTTCAATCCCCAGCATCCCAAGTATGGACAAGAGTAATTCCTGGGTACACAGCCAGGAGTAACCCCCTAAGCATCTCTGGGAGTCACACACATACACACACATACACACAAACACACTCACAAAGACAACATATTTGAATGATATAAGCTATGAGTTATTGTATCAAAATTGAATTTACTTATATCTAGCTTTATGCTAAGTGAAAAATAGCTCTATTAAAGTTTTTGTACCAGTGCCACATGTTCATTATAAAATAGATTCTTTACTATTTCAAAGGAGGCACAGACTTGTATCTAGTAGTGATTGAAAAATTTCATGCAGAAATTCCAGTCTTGAGATACCACTTGCTATTTTGGGGAGAGGTGCCATCAAATAAAACACTGGGACCAAATGATAAAACTCAATGAACTGGTACATATACTTGCACATTTTAGGTCTCAACTTTCATTTCCAGCAAAATCGCCCTTACTCAGCATTGTCAGTTGTGGTCTTAGAGGTTCCTTTGTACCAAAGTGTGGCCGTGACGAAATCCTGACCATCTGGCATTACATTGTAGACTGGAGAACTAAAGCTTCTGGCCTGGTTGATGGAGTACCTAGCAACAAGAGAAGGTGACAGGCATCCTGAGTCATATCTTGTTTGTTTTCCCAAGCCCCAAGGAAAAAAAAACATAAAACACTGCTGGAGATGAAAAAAAAAAAGATTTGGAATTACATCTCAGAATTGTTATTTATATTTTAAGAATAAAATGATTAATATTTTAATGTCTAAGCACATGATACAATTGAAAAACTAATACTGTTGAAAATAAATAGAAAATTTCTTTACTATTTCTTACAATGCATAAACTAGGTATACCATTACAGCTATTGTAAAGTGGGCACAGACTTTGAAATAATGATTAGAAATGGCCTTATCTTTTTGGTGTATGGCTCTCAAATACTTTTTTTTATTCATTGATATATCCTTGAACAATTGATAAACCATTATTCCTCTCCTGAAATATATTAACAAGATTTTAGAATGCTCTTAGAAATTCTTTTTTATTGTACTACAGAAATTAACTTGAGTCAATGATTCAAAAAACAAATTTATCGTTATGCTTTCAAAGCATGAAAATTTAATGATATTCGAGATTTGAAATAAGAAGAAAATTACATATAAGCAAAAATCACTAAAATTAGCAATGGAAATATCACTACTTGAACTTCACACCAGGTTTGTGAAAAATTTCCCATTGAATTATTATTAATGATTAACTTACTCTTTTTCAGTAGGTCATGGTAATATTTATTAAAATATCAAATTGTAGGGAAAAGTGAGTATACAAAGTTCATAAAGCACAGTTCCTCTCTAGAACTGTGAATTTATTCAATATAATCTTTCAGATTCTTATACTATAAGAAGCCCTTATTGATATTTATCTAGTAATATATTTCATCATGTTATAAATAACAATACTCATGCTTTTCATTTTCCTGGTAAAAATTACAATTTATTCTTGCTTTCTTTTCACATAAAGTTTATATATTGACATTATGACATTATAATAATATGATGTATAGGTTTATGAAAAATCTTGATTTCAATAAACTTCAATGTGAGTACTAACACTATGCACAATGTTGTAATTTTTGAAAAAATAAAACCCAATGTAGCACCAATAGGAAACTGTTGTTTTAAGAATATTATTTGATGATATGATGGCTTAAGAAAGGGAAATTCATATGCATTTTGGGACCACACAAGGCTGCATTTCTGACCAACAAAAGCATATGAACACTGTTGCTTAGCAACCTATATGCAAAGAGAAATTTGCATCAGCACCTAAAGGATAAGGGTTTAGGATATTAAATTCTTTATCAGTGATTCAAATTCTTTGATTATACCAACAGTATTAGCTTGCTAGATTTTGTAATTTCATTTTCAGTTATTGCTTTACTTATTAAGTTTCAAATGAATGCAAAATAAAATACAAGAACTTTAAGGAAGGAAAAGAAAAGGAGGAATTGAAAGGAAAAGAAGGAAGGAAGGAAGGAAGGAAGGAAGGAAGGAAGGAAGGAAGGAAGGAAGGAAGGAAGGAAGGAAGGAAGGAAGGAAGGAAGGAAGGAAGGAAGGAAGGAAGGAAGGAAGGAAGGAAGGAAGGAAGGAAGGAAGGAAGACAAAGTTTCTATTTATTGTTATGCAAACAGCCATTTATTACTCCTTGGGTGGAATACCCTATATTAATTGGCAAGTATATTTCTAGTTATACAATGTGATAAATGTTAGTCTTTTGAATTCTTTCTTTGTTCTCAGGGACAAATCAGATGCCAGCAGTCTAAAATATATGATTATCACCTGCTTTCTCACATCCCATGAGAAATCCTTCAAAAGTTATTCATTTCAACTATGAAATGAAAACCAAGAGTAAGATTGTTAGATGAACAGCAAACCACTTTTATTTCTTATTTTCTTTACAGGATTAAAAAATTGCAGAGGTTAACCAACTACAACAAACATCATTAAGAAATAGAATTAAATTAAAGTAATAATATATTTTTAATGCTAATCAAGTTTACAGAATAAAATGCTCATATTCCACTTGCTCTTGTCATCCCTATTTCTATTACTGATACCACTGTTGCATTGGTTATTTGCTAGCTTAGAAATCAATTCATTGTCTATTGCATGTGTATTATACACAAGTATATCTCACTTAATTTCTCCTTTAATGCAAATAAATTTCCTATACTCACTGTACATTTTCAGTTCATTCCTTCCCTACCGTGAAATTGCTTTCAAATTGGCTTCACCATTCTAGTCTTTTCTTGCTAAAGAATGTATATTGCTTAGATTTCTCTTTGTGCATCCATGACTATGATGCATAGATAAGGGGATTGACCATGTAGCTGCACTAGAAGTCGGAATATCTTAGCATGACATAACGCTTAACTAGAAGGTTTCCTCTGTTCCCTGAGTTGCATAGCCATTCGGTAATTTTTCTCCCACAAGAAGATTCATACCTTGAATCCCAGTTTTGCTTCCTTATCTTTAAACTTACACAGTACATAGAATTTTTTACAATATTTTTTTCAATGCACCAAAGTAGAAAATACTCTACGGAAAATAATAACAATGTGATATCACATCTCTGTAACTTTATCTTCTACATAACAACTTGTCTTCACTCCTTCTGGATTCATGAATTTTGAATAATCAAAATGAAGAAAAGGAGAATTATGGATTTGACATCTCCAAAAGAATAACTATAAAAACATTAATGGAAATGTTTTTATAAATTTTATTATATTCTTTTTTAATTTTTTTTTAATTTTTAATTTTTACAATTACAAAGATGTGCAATTAAAAAGTTCATATTTGGGTTTTGGTGCTACAGTGTTCCAGCACCCATCCCTCCACCAGTGCCCATCTCCCACCACCAACGTCCCCAGTTACCTCCCCTCTCCCCCAGCCCTCCTCCATGGCAGGTTCTTTATTTCTCTCCATTTCTCTCTCTTTCTCTTTTCCTTTCTCTCCAGACTATGGATTACAGAACATACATTAAAGGGTTGTCATGTGTATCTTTTTGCCTCTATTTAATGCTCACTTCTAGGTTGGCATTAGTACCCTCAACAATTGTTAGCACACTGTTCCATTTTCTGTCTTACCTAGCCTCTGACTCCCACATATTTGTGATAATTTCCACCTTTGACAAGACCTCCTGATATATGTTTCACTTGACCTTGGATATTGGTATCATAATATGTACATATATATTTATGTTATGCAGATAAGTGCAGTCATTCTGTATCTGTCTCTCTCCTTCTGGCTAATTTCGCTCAACATAATCTTCTCCATGTCCATCCATTCATAGGCACATTTTATAACTTCATTTTTCCTAACAGCTGCATAGTATTCCATTGTGTAGATGTTCCAAGCTTTTTATCCTGTCATCGATTTTCGGGCACTCTGTTTGCTTCCAGATTCTGGCTATTGTGAATAATGCTGCTATGAACATAAAAGTAGAGATGGTGTTTCCGCTGCGTATTTTTGGTTTCCCAGAGTAGATTCCCAGGAGTGGTATGGCTGGGTCAAATGGGAGTTCAATTTCTAGTCTTTGGAGGAATGCCCATATTGTTTTCCAGAAAGGTTGTGCTGGTTCTTTATACAGTCACTTAAAGTATTTAAGCCTATTTAAATTATGCTTTATGGCCCACTGTGTAGATAAGAGAAAATTCTATCAGTTTGTGGTGGAGGGAAGATATAGTGGGCAGGAAAAACAGTACAGAGCCAGGAGTCAGCTGTGAGCACTGTTGATGTAGTGCAAAACCACACAAAAGTATAAGTAAAATACTATCATTTACAGAAATTCTTCTGTTATTCTCTATCAGGAATAAATATTAATATTTTCATTAATAAACATTAGTTGCTCATATAATTAAAAACCCCGTGAAAGGGAAGCTTATACTGTAGAATTTATGCACAACTTTATTTGTAAAAATTTAAATCTTTTATGCAAGAATCAGGCTTATATTTCAACCAACTACTATTCATTTTAAGCATTTTCAATGAAACTTAAATTACATTCAATTACTTATTGGAGAAAATCTTTATCTTATATTTAGCTCATAGAATATTATTCGGTGCTCATTTACTAACAAATCACAAATATATTTCTGAGCAATAATATTAATTCCTTTATTTTCTTATAAGATCAAGACAAATATTCATCACAAATAGTATGATGGATTGATATTTCAACATACTCATTTAAAGTCTCCTTAAATATTTTGATCATACATTTTTGCACAGTCTAAGAGAAGTATTTTTTATAATCATGCAAATGTTATGACAGAAACGTCACTTGATAACTTGATATCCCATTATATGTTAACTTACTTGAGCGCGTGCTAGTGAAGTTTACATTTGTCCCTGCCACGGTCCAGTGTAGCCCAATGACATCTGCTTGCTGCAAAATATGAAGAGACTCAAACCAATCATTCAGTGTTTTGATGAAGAAATCTAACCATCTCGTAAGTGGGCAGCCACGTGATGTTTTGACATACGAGGGGATCCAGTCAGTAACAACTGCTCTAGTTCAGCAGTTGTCTCCAAGTCGCATTACATGTCCATGCCATCTGATTTCCAATGCCTTGGCAAATGAGACAGCGTCCCTGACTCTGGATTATTGATGGAGGTTGGAACTCCGGGTTCCTTCTCTCACTTGAGTGAGGGGTGATATTCCAAGTATAGATCTTTCGATTCTGCTTTGGGAGACCTGAATAGCGCCTCTCGTCCTGCTTTGGTAGGGCCCTGGTCTCTGAGGCATATGTCAATACAGGAAGAATAGTAGAGTTGAAGAGATGTGCCCCGAGCTCGAGGTTCTTTCTCCTTTTAGCTATTTCTTGGATGCTGTTTAAGGTGTTCCAAGCCACTCTTTTTCTTCTGCACAGCTCAGGTGCTATGTCGTTCGGTCATGTGTTCTTGACCTAGGTACAAATAACTGCTGCATTCAGAGATGCTTGTTCCATTTAGAGTGAAAGGGGCATCCGGAACTAGTTAGTTTTACATGAAGATTTTTTTGTTGAGATTCAGCTGTGGACCTACCTTTCCACATTCTCGGTTGAGGTCAGCCAGCATTTGTGCCACTTGGCTAATGTTTGGTGTTATTAGAACGATGTCATCAAAAGGAGGAGGTGGTGTAGTTGCCCAAAATCTATCTTCACTCCTATTTCTTCCCATTCTAATTGTTACATGATGTTCTCGAGGGTGGCCATGAAGAATTTCGGTGAAATGGTATCACCCTGTCGAACCCCTCTTTTGACATCAATGATCACTTCCTTGTAGAATGGTGAGATCCTGGTGGCGAATCCGTAATAGAGCTCACGAAGGATCTTGATGTATTGGGTTTGAACACCCTGTTTGGCTAGGGCCTTGATGACCACTTCATTCCTCACAGAATCAAAGGCTTTCTTTACATCAAAGAATGTGAGACAGAATGGCATTTTCAACTCCCTAAAAATATCAATGAACTTGATTAATCTGTGGATATGGTCGATTGTGCTGAATCCTTTTCAGAAGCCTGCTTGCTCGCATAGTTGTCCTTCATATAATGTTCTGCCATTCCTGTTCAGGATGACTTGAGTGAACAGCTTATAGATGACGGACAACAGGCAGATGGTGTAAGAGTTGCCAATGTTGTGGATGTCTCCCTTTTTGAACAGTAGAACTGTCCTGTTGGGTTTCCATCAGGAGTACACCTTGCATTCAGACAGGTAGCGTGTGAAGAGCCAAGCCAATGTATTGATAAGTACTGATGGATGATTCTTCAGGTGTTTTGGTCTGACTTTGTCTGGGCCAGGAGCTGTTCGCTTCTTCACAAATGAAAATGGCAAGTTGGATTTTAGAAGGGAGAATGTTGAGAATGGCATATCCATCCTGTGGAATTTGGTATGTGGGCAGGTGGACATAACTATCAAAGAGATCTGAGTAGAAGTCATAGATATTCTTCTCCATTGCCTTCCTGGAAGACGTGATTGATTGATCAGGAAGTCGTAGGGCAGTCATATTGGTCTTACAGTTGGCGAAGGACAGACGGGTATTGTGAATACTTTTCCTGGCTTCTGCTGCATTGGCCAATATTGGTGCTCTTCTCTCTTTGAGTTCTTCCTTTATCTCTTTTCTGCACTACTTTGTGAGCTCGGAAGTTAGCATTTGGTTGCCTGAGGATCAAGTCTTGCCATGTTGGCTTGTGAGCTTGAGATCAATTCTTGCCATGTTGGCTTATGAGCTTGAGAGTTTTTGAAGACAAGTGTTCTTTAGTGACTTTCTCGTGGCATTCCTCGCACAGTCATGGAGGTGCTGAACCAGTTGATTGTATTCTTCGTTGATGTCATCAATGATGGCATCTTCTCATTTTGCCACAATGGTGTCAAAGAGCTCCTAGTTGGTGGTCATTCTAGGAGTTCTCTTCTTAAACTTTGCAGCCTTTCTCCCATGAATTAGAAATTTGCATGAAGTAGACAGAGGTCCTATCCTGTTTGGAATTTGGGGATGACAGTGATATGATCAGTCAAAACCATAGACTGGATATGATGTGGTCAATTTCAGTGTGGAACTGTCCACCAGGAGATTCCCATGTCCAATGTTTAGATTCTGCCTTCTGGAACTGTGAGTTACCATTAATGGCCTTGGTGGACATGATGAACTCAGACTCTCACCCTGTTCGTTCCATTCTAGGCCATGGGTCCTGGTGTGGAGTTCTTCAGCCAATCTTCTTGGTTCTTTCTTGGCATTAAAATCACTGATTATGATCTTGTAGAAGTTGTGATCTTTTTTATAGAACTCCTCCATTTCCATGTAGAATTTCTCAATTTCTTCTTCCTTCTATATGGTTGTTTCTGACAACAAAGTCAGAAACTACAGACAGTGAGCCACATCTATTCATGTGTAATCAACTGCTTTTGTTTGTTAAGCACTCAAATGAATCAATGCTCATGGCCAGGTTTGTGTTTCAGGGACACCGACACCACTGACACCTCTTTTGTCGCATGTTCCGAGGAAGTGTTCTTCTCCAGTATAAAATATGTTGTGGTGTGACTGACCCCAACTCTTCTCGGTCAGACCAATGATGCCGTGCTTGATTTTTTCATGCTTTCTCATCAGGTTCTTGATATATGCTTCGGATGCCAGCGTATGTGTATTGAAATTACAGACAGTCATTTTAGTTCTTCTTTGTTTTGGAAGCCTAGTTTTGCCCTGAAATTTTATCTGCCTCTCCTTGCTCATCCTTCTTAGCACTGCCATATTTAGGGCTCTTTCAGAGTCTTTTGGATTAGTCCCATTGTTTTCACTGGTTTTGGCATATTGGATATTTGATTGACAATTTGCTGGGCCCTGCTGTGACAGAAATATAACGGATAAAAAAAGTTAATAAAATTGATGATTGGTTTATAAAATGACTTGTTAGATGCAAGAGTTGCCTTTCCCTCGAAGAACACAATATCAACTTAAGAGCGGATACTTTTACTTCACTTTAGTTGATAATTAAACAAAAATATATTTAGCTGAAAAGAAGCAGAACTGCATATTTTGAAACATATAATTCCCCTCATGAAGAAAAAACTGAAAAACTCTATAATTAGCTGTAAATTTTTATGCTTACAAATATTGCAAATAGATTCAATAATTTGCTAAAATATTGAATTAAAAATGAACTATTCGTCCTTCAAATGCAGTTTAACTGTTCTGTCTTTATAATCATTAAATGTATAGTGAATTATGGGTCTTGCACATAGTAGGTGTTTAAAGTTTATTTAAATCTTAGTAGTTGTTGTGATTGATAGGAAAATATCACATTTATAAAAAAGCATCTCTAGGTTTTACAATTTATGTCTGCTCTAATGTTCTTCTGTTGATTTTAGCTCAACAATTAAAAAGAGTATAGTACATTGGGAGTCTTTTTGACTTTTTCTGAATTGAATTATGACTAATATAGTAATATGAATATAAATTAATAAATATAATTGTATCACTTGACCTGCATCACTTGTCTTCCTATTGTACATCAATTTGCTTGAGCAAGCATCAGTAATGTCTCCATTTGTTGGGAATGAGGTCCATTATTGTTACCATTTTTGGCATACCGAATACATCACGTGTAGCTTTCCAAGCTCTGCTGCTCTCTGGGTTCATCCCTGGGGGGCTTAGTCTTTTCTATGTGAGACCACTTACCATCCAGGGCCCAAAAGGCAGAGCCCTAGGTGTAGACAAGCCCGTCTTCTGTCTGCCACCTGTCAACTCAGCCTGGCACTGCAGCTATACCTGCAATACCTCTAGGGGCAGAAGCAATTTAGTGTTAAAACATGTTTGTACATAACAAAGCACTTTTATAGCTCATATTTAATCTTTTCTAGCGCTAAAGTGCTTACTGTTATTCACCTATGGTAACTAAGCATTACATCTTTCCAAAAAATTTTTTAAATAGTACATTCAAGTTAACTGAAAGAATGTTACATTAAGCTGTATGTAATCTTCATTTAGATTCAGCAGTGTTTAAATAATGCCACCAAGGAATTTCCCTGCTTCTACCATAAGACCATTATAAGTTTGCTGCCAGTGCTGTTTTATTTGGGAGATTTGGAGAGACAAAAGCTGAATTTCTAAGACATTTAAACCAGAAAAGAAAGAGCATAGGCAAATTATACAAAAAAGTGAAAATTGCTGGTAGGATATTCCTTTGAAAGATTTAATGCGTTAGACAGATAATAGAATTTGAAGATAAGTCTGCTTAAATTTTCCAAGTTGAAATAAGATGTAAAGAGAAATTAAAAAAAGAGAGAAAATGACAGAATTTGACCTAAAAGTCAAGAATCAGTAACATGTGTTTTATTCACATTACTTCTTTAAGGAATTAAACAATAATGTTTAAAAATGTAGCAGCACTTATAAGAAACTGGAGTAAAATTGGTACAAGGTCAGTGATTCTTGAGAAGCAAACAAGGAAGGTATACACAGTAGAAAACTCAAACTGTCTCATTTCCAGATCAAGTCTTGCCAACAATGTGATGCTCACCACCATTAGACAAAACCCTTAGTAAGAAAAAGTAAAAATAGAACCAGAGTAACTTTGATTCAACAGAGGTTGAGTCCCTGGCATATCATGTGATCATTGAGTCTGCCCCCAAGTGATCCCTGAGTTCAGAGATAGGAGTACCCTCAGCACAGTCAGGTGTGACCCCAAACAAACAGACCAAACATACCAAAATTAAAAATGAAAAATAAGGAGATAGCACAGTGAATAAGGTGTTTGCCCTGCATACACTGATCTGAGATTGATTCGCACCTCCACAATATGGTCTCCTAAACACCTCCAGGAGTTCTGAGCACAGAACACAGAAATAAGTCCTGATCGGAATGAGTTGCAATGCCCAAAACCAGTTTAAAATTACATAAAATTAATTATCAATAAAAACCAAAAGAATATTCCTTGAAATTATCAATAAAATTGATCAAGATCTTATTAAAATTTTGTTAAAATTTTGATTTAAGAAAAGGAGAAGTAATGCATTTTTTTTTCTTTGGGGAATTTTGGGGGGTCACAACTAGTAGTCTTATTCCTGCCTCTGTGCTTATGAGTGGATTCTGTTGATCACACAGGAGACCTCATGTATTGTCAGGGACTTGAACCAAGATCACACATATGTTTGTCAAGGACCTTACTTACATCCTGCACTATCTTTCCGGGGTTAGAAGGAGAAACTATTAAGTATTTAGTGTATAGTACCTACACATGTCATACCTTACTTAAAGTTAAAACTAGTTTTTATAGCACAAGAGACCTAAAAGAAGAGAAAGAGATCTGCTTTTATTGTTGGACAGTAGATCTCTGTGTGGTTGTGGTCCTCTTCATAGCAGTGGACACGTCAAATACCTATCTTGTGTGCATAGCTAGTATCTGTCTCCTTGCTTATGTACACTTATAGGTATTCAGAGCTCTGAACACTGCAGAGTTTCAACACTGCAATGTGTTTGTTTTTGTGACCCCAAAATCAAAAACAAACAAATGAATAAATAAATAAATAAATGAATGAATGAATCACTTGATCACTTGAATCCAGTTATTCATCGATTGGTTTGAGTGGGCGCCAGTAAATTTACATTGGACCTATCACATGCCAATGTATCCCAATGGCATCTGGTTGATTCAAGAATATGAAAAGCCTCAAATCGTTCCTTCAGGGTCTTGACAAGGATGTCTGATCATCTTGTAGATGGGCTGCCACATGATCTTTTGACATCCAGTGGGATCCAGTCTGTAACGGCTCTAGTCTAGTGGTCATCTCTAAGTGAATTAATTAATTAATTAATTAATGGTAAGCATGGAAAGGAGAAGTAAGTCAAGTATATTTTGCTAACTGGAGCTTAAAATAATTAACAAGTGCCATATTATTTATGTAAAGTATGTGCTTTTTATTTTATATATTTGAAACTTTACAAAGACTTGAGATTCATCAGTTCTGAAATAGCGACCTTGTAATTTCATTGATGAGCATATTCCTGGATTATATACTTTGCGTATATTTTTTGTCCCTTCCATAGCATATAGGTGCCTGAACACTGCTGGAACGTTTCCTTGAGTAGTACCTGATATGATCTCAACTACTAAAAAATTTAAGTGTTGATATTTCTTATTAAAATTGTTTCCACAATTTATATAAAACTTCCAATCAAGCAACTGAAATTGTGTAGCTGTAACGCTGTCTTCCCGTTCATCATCAATTTGCTCGAGCGGGCACTAGTAACATCTCCATATGTCCTGCCTCATGCAAGTAAAGCCCAAGAGCACCTGCTTGTGCCAGGAACATAAAGAGCCTCAAACCATTCATCAGGTCATGGGAATGAGGTCTATAATTGTTACTGGTATTTGGCATATCAAATACAACACGTGTAGCTTGCCAGGCTCTGCCGTGCAGGTAGCATACTCTTGTAGTCATCTGTAAATCCAGCATTTATTGATGAAGCGGGCTGTGATAGACTCATCTGCTGGGTGGAGTTCTAATGAGAGGGAAGTCCGGATGTGGAAATTGGAGGCCCTCATGGGGTGGGGGGTCGTCTGGCTTGTTGCGAGGCTCTGCTGGGGTGGCGGGCCAGGGCTAGAACCTGCCATCCCTCCCAGGCACCTCGTGAGTGGCTGGGCACAGGGAGAGACAGTAGCAGCTCTGCCCCATGTCTGTGAGTCTCTCTGCCCCATGTCTGAGAGAGAGAGACTCCCCAAAGGGTGTTCACATTAAATTGCAACCAAAAAAAACAGCATACTCTGATAATAGAATTAGTGCAAAAACCAATATTGTAAATGTCCATGCTTTAAATTATCACAAATGTGTGGGAGTCAGAGGCTACATAAGACAAAAAATGGAGTGTGCTAACAATTGTCGAAAGTACTAATACCAACCTAGAACTGAGCATTAAATACAGGCAAAACGATACACATGACAACCCTTTAATGTATGTTCTGTAATACACAATCTGGAATTATGTCTCAGTCTATGGAATCCATTACTTTGACTAGGATGTGTCTTGGCATCTTCCTATTGGGGTCTCTTCTTGGTGTTATGTGTCGGACTACTTGGATCTGGATGCCTTCGGCCTTTAACTCAGGGAACTTTTCAGCCAAGATGTTTTTAACTCTTATAATTTCCTTGGGGTTTCTTTCCTGTCCCTCAGGGACTCTGATGATTCTTATGTTGTTCCACCTGGCTTCATCCCATTGTTCTCTGTTCAGTTGCTGATCCATTATCCGGTCTTTTTCCATCTTATGTAGTTCTGAGTGATTTTTGCAGCTCATTTTCAGTCGCACTGATTCTCTCTTCCGCTGCTGTCATCCTACTGTCGAGAGCCCCCATTGTGTTTTTCATTTCATCTACTCAGATTTTAGGCGATGATATTTCTATTTGCATGGTTCTCATTTCTGCTCTCATTTCCTCCCGTAATTTATTGACTGTCCTTTCAACCAGTTTGTTTATGTTCTCCCGCATTTTATTGGACATCTGCTCCATTTTTTCGTTGAGTTTATTAAACATCCTACCAATTTCTCCTCTAAATTTATTGTCAGAGATTATGCACGTCTGCATTCTTTTTCCAGTCTTCAGGGTTGATTTCTTCATCTGTTCTTTGAACTGGGGATCTGCCTTGTTTCCCCATGGTGTTGCCGTGTTCAGGGTTAGATTCCTCTAGCATACTGTTTCTTTTTCTTGAGGATGTTACCTTCCCTTGGTGTTGAATTTCCTAGTTTTTGTATTAATAAGTGGCAGCATGAGCAGCTGCCTGCCCGGCCAGCCACAACCCACAGTAAATATCTGAGGCTGAGATAGGCCAGTGTGAGAGTTCAAAATGTTCATTTACTTCCCCTTCTGCTCAGACTTCTGAGGGTTATAGTTCCACCTTTTGCAGAGGCCTGGGGCTCTACCAGGACAGCAGGCTCCCGCTCGGCCAGCCACACTCTCCACGGAGAATGAGATTCCGTTTTAAGTTTTATTATACCACCGTGAGATATAAAATTACACAGGTGTTCATCTTTGGGTTTTGCAGTGTTCCAGAACCCATCCCATCACCAGTGCCCATCTCCCAACACTAGAGTCCCAGGTTCCCTCCCCCTCCCCAAGCCTGACTCCATGGAAGGTTCTTTATTTCTTTCCCTTTCTCTCTATCTCTCTTTTCCTTCACAGCTGTAATGCTATAAGTAAATATTTAATTTTAAGGAGTCTCACTGTCCTTGTTTTTTTTTAATTTTATCACTATCACTATCTTCCCGTTTATCATCTATTTGCTAGAGCGGGCACCAATAATATCTCCATATGCCCTGTCTCATGCTAGGAGAACCCAAAGGCATCCGCTTGCTCCAGGAACATTAAGAGCCTCAAACCATTATATTAGGTCACGGGAATGACCTAATATAAATGTTACTGGTATTTGGCATATCAAATACTACACGAGCAGCTTGCCAGCCTTGCCGTGTGGGTGGCATACTGTTGTAGTCACCTCTAAATAAAGCATTTATAGAAGACACGCTCAGCCGCTAGCGGCGGCGAGCCAGGCTGTGATAGTCTGGTCTGCTGGGTGGAGTTGTGACAAGAGGGAAGTCCAGATGTGGAAAATGGTGGGCCCCATGGAGTAGGGGAGGGTGGTCTGGCTTGTTGTGAGTCTCTGTGGGGTGGCAGGCCAGGGCTAGAACCCGCCATGCCTCCTGGTTGCCTCCACGAGCAGCTGGGCACAGGGAGAGCAAGTAGCAGCTCTGCCCCATGTCTGAAAGTCTCTGGTTCAGCATACCTGGGCCGGATTGAAAAGAAACTGCTGCAGGGTGGCTGTCTATGATCCGGGCTGTGATAGTCTGGTCTGCTGGGTGGATTTGTGACAAGAGGGAAGTTCGGATGTGGAAAATGGTGGCCCCCATGGAATAGGGGGCATCGTCTGGCTTGTTGTGAGGCTCTGCCAGGGTTGCAGGCCAGGGCTAGAAACTGCCATGCCTCCCGGGTGCCTCATTAGCAGCTGGGCACAGGGAGCACAAGTAGCAGCTCTGCCCCATATCTGAGAGTCTCTTTTAACTTTATTATACCACTAAATGTATAAATGGATATACATTTACAGAGATGTGTCCTTGTTTTTAAAAATAGAACAAAAGTATTATATTCACAGGATGTTATCAATGTTATAGCTAATTACAAAGCTAAAGAAATTAATGTATGTGATATATGAAAATGTATACATAGTACATGCATATATTTATACATATGCCATAAACAAAAAACAGACAACAAATGTATACTTATCTCCTACTACTGCTACACTGATTAGTGCATAAAATCAGGTCACAGATTATAAATCAAATATGTTTTAAATTTAAAGTATTTTTCACACATACTTTAAATATTGGGAGTAGTTATGAACTTAAAATGTCTAAGTTAGGAATTTCTGATTAAAGATGCAGACATTTCAAGTATTTTGGTTTGGTTTGTAATTATAGAACATTTTAATTTCTTTACATTCACATCTCATTGATGTTATTATTTCTGCTACAATTTAGAAAACATTCAGTTTACATGATTACTATCATCAAGAGAAGATTTCTATGCACAATTCAAAAGAGTGAAGTGTAAAATTACACTTATAAAATATCTACTTTGTGACAAAAATTTTGACAAATAATATATTGCATATAGTATGATACATAAAATATGTAACATAAGTTGTAAATCATTTGAAGCATATTTTGCTTTCACATATTTCCTGCTAATTACTTCAACAAGGTGGAAATACTTCTCTGTTATTTCTTTCCACATAGTTAATTTTTGCATTAAAGTTTTCAGTGGTTGATAAAATGGGAAACTGATTTATATTTCTCTGATTATCATAGACTTTTATTTAAAAATGTATTAATTAATGGTTTGAGGACCATGTGCAAGGCTTATTCCCATTTCTGCACAGAGAGATAACTCCTGGATAATTCTGGCATTATATGGGTTCCTGGGACTATATCCGGGCTGACCACATGCAAATCAAGCACCGCAACAGCAGTTGTAACTCTCTGACTACATTACTCATAATGGATTTAGATTCTCCATATAAATTGGGAAGTGGCATACCTCGCCATGCTCTTGGGGTTACTCCTGACTGCAGTGGTGAGGGGGAAACCATGGGACGCAAGAGAGAGGACCTGTTCACCACATGCAAAGCAAGTGGCGTTATCCACTGCACAATCTCTTCAGGCTCTGGATTGAAATTCTTTTAAAAAAAATTCTGTAATTTTTTATTATAACACTGTGAGATAGACATTTATAAGCTGTTCATGATTGAGTTTCAGTCATATAATGTTGCAGCACCCATCTCTACCACTGCGCATTTCCCACCACTAATGCCCCCAGATTGCCTCTTCACTCCCCCAGCCCGCCTCTATAGCAGGCATTTTGCCTCTTCTCTCTCTTTCTCAATCTTTCTCTCTCTCTCACTCTTTCTCTCCCTTCTCTTACACATTGTGGCTTGCCATACATACATTTAGGGGTTAACATATAAATCCCTTTGCCTACATACAATGATCAGTTCTAGTCTGGCATTACCATTTTCAACAATTAGTAGAAGACTGGATATATATTTATATCCCACAGATGAACGCAGTCTTTCTATATCTGCCTTTTCTTTCTGACTGATTTCACTAGCATGATGATCTTCATGTCCTAGTCAAATTTTATGACTTAATTTTTTCCTGAGGGCTGCATATATTCCATTGTGCAGATGCACCAGAGTTTCTTATCCACTCTTCTGTTATAGGGCATTAAGGTTGTTTCCAGATACTGGCTATTGTGAAGTGCTGCCATTTAGGGAAACACTGGTGCATCCCGCACAAAATCAGGGAGCAGGCCCACTACCCAGATGCAGAATCTGAGGCACCACCTAGAGAAGAATGAAACCCTCATGAAAGGAGAAACTTCAAGGATTATTTAGGTCATAGTAAGAATATGAAAAGACCCTGAAGAATCCAAGACTCTTCCTCTAGACAATGCCCTAAGCTATGTCCAAAGCCCCAGGTCAGGGCTGTTGGGGAAAAGCTCTACTATAAAACCAACCTCATAAAGGCATGAGAGGAGGCATTTTCCACATTGGAGACTGTCTCAGCATGGAAAATATCAAGCTCAGATGTGTACTTTCACCTTTGAGCCTCTCCTGGTCTCTCTTGAACATGCATCTTTTAAGCGACTTTCTCTAAAGAAAACTATTTTACATGACTATGTCACCTCCTCTTGAAATTATTTTCTACAAGGGAAGGTGGCATTCATGGAAAACTGGGCAAAGTTTAAAACTATTATTTCCTTTGCCTGCCTCACTCCAACTAGCCCCACAGGAGCAAGCAGTGATGACAGCAGAGGAGATACTTTCTCCTCCTAACTACCAGCCTGAGGGAAGAATAAGAGACAAGAAACCCCAGCCCTCTCTGGGATCAGCAGGTCAAAGTAATGGGAAAGGCAAAAGGTGTGCTTCTAGAGTGGGCAAGCACTAAAGTAGCCACAAGATAGTCTCCCTTTCCCCAAGAGACTTTCCCAGTGAGGGCTATATACCATGAAGTAGGAAAAACGTGCCTCCAGACCATAATTGAAAAGACATATGCCTCCAGACCATATACGGAAAGCCATATGCCTCCAGACCATGCACAGAAAGATATATATCTCCAGGCCATATACGGACTGACAAATAACTCCGGACCATATATGCAAAGATGTATGTCTCCAGACCATAATTGAAAAGATGTATGCCTCCAGACCATATACAGAACCATGGGAAGGCAGCACAGAACCCTAGCATGGTCAGTGGGTGAAGACTATAACCCTGAAGTCCCTATCAGTAATGACCCCTTTAGATTAGAGTGGAAGTGATTAGGATGCTTAAAGTCAAAGAAACCATGGAGCAGAAGACCAATAATACACAAAAAAGACATGAGAGCATAAATGAGGAAACTACAAACAGAAATGACAGATCTGAAAAACTTGGTAGGTGGAATGAGAAACTCACTTGAAGCCACACCTGCAAAGCCACAACCCCTGAGGACAGAATAATTGAATCCCAGGATAAAGTGCAGAAAGCCCTCAGACAGCAACAGGAGACAGGGGAAAAACTCAAAATAAATGAACTGATGACAAGAGAACTTTGGGATGAACTTAAGAGGAACAATTTAAGAATCATCAGGCTCCAAGAGGGCAAGAAAGAACATCCTGATGAGGAAGCAACAGTCAAAAAGATCATTGCTGAAAAGCCCCCATGTTGAAGAGCACATGCACCCAAATCCAGGAGGCCCAAAAGGCACCAGCTAAAAGACACCCAAATTAAAATACTGAGATGATTCCTAATCAGAATGATGAAAACACTAGGAAGGGATAGTGTTTTCCCTATCACAGCAATATTAAAGAAGGAAGTTATATACAAAGGAATATCCTTAAGATTTATAGCATAGGACCAGAACGATAGCACAGCGGGTAGCATGTGCTTTACAGGATACTGACCTGGGTTTGATCCCCAGCATCCTATATGGTCCCCTGAGTACCAACAGAAGTAATTCTTGAGCAAAAGCCAGGAGTAACCCCAGAGCATTGCTGGGTGTGACCCTAAAACCAAAAAAAAAATAGATATACAACAAACTTGTCAAATAAAACCCTCAAGACCCAAAGACAATGGTGGGACAAAAAAAAATAAATGAAATGAATATCTCACCAGCAATACTTAATCCAGCCAGACTCTTGTTTAGATTTGAAGGGAAAGTACGCAACTTCATGGATAAATAAACAACTAATCCAGAACTTCATAGAAAAAAACAAGAAGAAATAAAGGGGCTTCTTTAAGGCATGATGAATCTCAAAAGCACACCAAACTTCTACAGAAAATGGTACAATACTCTTTGATAATACTCTCAATGTCAATGGACTAAATGCACCAACTTAAGACATCGAGAGGCAGGGCATGTTGTAAAATTGAACCCAACATTCTGCTGTCTGCAAGAAGCACATTTGCATAGTCAGAGCAAAGACAGACTCAAAGCCAAAGTTTGGAAGGCAGGGGCCGAAACAATAGTCCAATGAGTAAGGAGTTTGCCTTGCATGCAGCTGACCCAGGTTGGATACCTGGTATCCTATAAGCCCCCACACCCCCCCCCCCCCAGCACCACCCCGAGTAATTCCTGAGTGCAGAGCCAGGAGTAACCTCTGAGCATTGCTGGATGTGACCCAAAAAGAAAAAGTGAAACAAAAAAATAGTGTGGAAGTCAATTCTTCAAGCCAAGTTCCCCACAAAAAGGATGGAGTGACCATACTGGTATCAGACAATACAATGTCTGGCATAAAAATGTTATGATGGTGAGGGTCATTTCTTAATGATTAGCAGACACACAGAGCAGAACTCACATGCATAAATATATATGCACCTAGTGAGGGAACAGCAAAATATTTAAAACAACTGCTAATAGAATTGAAGAAAGGCATTGATAGTAACACAACAGTAGTGCAGACTTTCACACTGTTATCACTTCCTGAAAAATCAATTAGATTAAAGTTCAGTAAAGAAATACTTGTATTGAAAAAAGAAGTAGAAGAGAAGGGTTTAGTACATTTATTTTCATCCCCCAAAATCCGAACAAACATTCTTCTCCAATGCACATGGGACATTCTCCAAGATAGACAATATGCTGGGACACAAAACATAACTCCCCAAAGTCAAGAGCATAGAAATCACATCAACTATCTTCTTAAACCATGACATGAAAGTAGTAGTTAATCAAAATCCTAAATGGAGAAACGACTTTAACACCTAAAAATTAAATGGGCCATTACTGAACAACCAGTGTGTTTGAGAGCAATTAAAGAGTAATTAAGGTTGGAGTGATAGCACAGTGGGTAGGGCTTTCGCCTTGCACACAGCAGACTCAGGTTCAATCCCCAGCATCCAATATGGTTCCCGGAGCATCACCAGCAGTAATTGCTGAGTGAAAAGCCAGGAGTAACCCCTGAGAATTGCCAGATGTGACCCAAAAGGCAAAAAAAAGTATGTGTGTGTTGGGGAGGGGATTCAAAGATTCATGGAAATAATGGTAAATGAAGAAGTGAACAACCAAAACTGTGGGACACAACAAAATTGATGCTGAGAGGAAAGCTCACAGCTCTGCGAACGTTCCTCAGAAAGGAAGAAAGGGCCCACATCAATGACTTGACTGAATTTAAATAATCTGGATTCAGACTGGGCCTGCAAAGTTTCCCTTACAGCTCAGGGGTGGGAACTGGTTCCCATACCAAGCCGGTTAAGCAGACTTTAGGCACAGCTCCACAGAGCCTGGTGTAGCTGGTGTCCATAATGCAGAGATTCTCAGAGCAGGCTTGAACCGTCCTAACCCACCCCTCACCCCTGAGGGTTTTCCCCATTTGAGGAGGTTTGAGAGGAAAGGTAGAAGCACTCTTCTGCCAAGGCTCATGCCCTCACTTCCTCAACACCCAAGTCACCTGCAACATAACTGGGAAGATGTCCAGGAGTCAGATCACAGGTAACGCTATTTGTGAAGGATCCAGGGAATCCACTGCTTTTGATGCAGGTCACTTTTCCCACCTACAATAATTCTAAATTAGTCCCCTTTTAAATTTATCTTATTTTGGGCCGGAGTGATAGCACAGGGGGTAGGGTCTTTGCCTTGTATGCGGCCGACCCAGGTTGGATCCTTGGCATGCCATATGGTTCCCATATATTTTAAGTATACATTTCAGTGCATTGATATTCTTTGCTATTATCCCAAACATTCATTTTTCTTTGAAAAGCAGAGTTCATTAATATGTAAAATCAAAGAGTAAAAGATGAGTTAATAACAATAGCTTCTAAGGTTCAAAAGGAGGTTATCTTTAGAAGAGAGGAAACTCACTGGTTCTATTCACGGTCTCCAATACCACCCTGTGTAGAAAAAAAATCCTTTGTTTCCTCTCTACCTCTTTTAAAGGAATTATAGAAATAACAACCAAAACCTATTGTTCAAATCATTATATCTGAATGTATAGCTCAGATGTTTTGGGCGAGATAGGGTTAGGGCCACAATCCACAGTAATCAGAACATAACACCCAACTCTTCTTAGGGACCCTATGTAGTGTTAGGGATTAAATAAAGGTTTTCCACATGCAAGTCAAGTTCCTTTACCCCAGTTCTATCTTCTCAATGGGTTTGAATTGTTTCAATTAATTAAATTTAACTTTTTGTACTAAAAAGTTCCTATTTCATACCATAAATAAGTGCTACTGAGGAAACACTTATTTATGGTATGAACATAACGTTACTTTTAAACTTTGCACATGATCTCCTATATATGAAAATTATGGAATAATACATTATGACATGTTCATCAAATAACAAATACTGTTTTCAGTTTTCTCCAGTAAGCAAATTAAAGTAATATTGTTCTGTAATTACTTTGTGACAGAATACTAGAAAGATAAATAGAATATTTCCTTATATGTTTCTGAAGAATGAAGAAATCATAATAGCATGCTACAGATACTTAGGAAACATTGTATCAAAATAATAATAATTAGGAAGATTGTTTCACTGCTAAGAATATTCCAATCAATTTATTTTATAAAACACTAAAATATTTTATATGTGAAATATAAACATAGAAGAACAATTCACAAGACCCAAATATAAGAGGAATATCTGTCTCCATACCCAGCAATCTGCCATTATTTTTGTCCAGGCATATTTGCTGCCATCTGATTGCTTTCATTTTGTTTCTATAAATTGGTTGTTAAAAATGCACATTGCTTATTTAGATTTAAATTTATAGACGAAATACATATTAAGAATATATTTTGACTTTATATATGTATTGTCATGTTATTTTATTTTTATTTATTTAAATTTAGCACTTTTTCTTCTCTCTCTCTCCCCTCTCTCTCTCTCTCTCTAGCTCTCTATCTGTCTCATTTTTCACACTGTGATTTGTAATATAGATATGGAAAATTTACTGTGTTTATACTTTCAACACTCAGTTCTACTCCAGCCTCCAGCATGACATTTACTGTTGGGGAACGCCGCTGGGGTTCCCGACAGTGTCAGGACAGAGGTTCTCTTCTACCTCCGAGGATGCCGGCAGAACAGATGAAAACTCACGAGTCCGGTGCAGTTCCAAAAAATGGCTTTTAATAGTACAAAAGCTCTTCCACAGCACTCCAATATAATGAACAAACTTTAGCTCTGGTCCAAACTTAGACCATACAAAAGAGCCTAAGTCTCCCACCAAAGAGAGAGGATCCCACCCGAGCTGAGTCCTACCCAGAAGAAGGAGCAAAAGGCCAAAGAGCAAAAAACCAAAAGCCAAAAGCCGCAAGGCTGAGGAGCCAAAAACCGAAAGCTATAAGGCCCAAAAGGCAAAAGTGAAGCGTGAAGGGGCCTCATGTAAGCCCCTTATATACACCAAAGTAATCCAATCGGGAGGGTCATGTCAACAAAGAACTCTAAACAGAGTGTAGTGCCACACCCTACTGTAGGTATAAACAAAGGTTATGCCAAGGTCTAATCCTTTCTACCAAGATTATCTCTTATGTAAAAACACTGGAGAGAGAGAGGGCTGATATAAAGTAATATATCTTAACTTCATGAGCTTCATGTAATCTAGATGGTACCCACAAGGTCCTTCTTATTATTATCTGCACCAGGGTGATTCTGAGTATCTTGTTCTCCTGTACTGAAAGGTTCACACTCGCCTGCTTAGAGCAAACTAGTATGATCCTTCCTATAGTCTTCCTATAGTCTCAGCTTAGCCAGGGTGGTAGTCTCCTGGCAAATTCAAAATGTCTCATGTTGGGTGCAGTGGGTATAAAGAGGAGCTGTGCCCAATCTAGAAAACATAGAAGTCTTAGTAGATGTATAAGTCAGAAGTTATTCAATCAAGGTGACTTCTGTAACTGCCACACCCTCCAGCAGTGTTTACATAGAAGAGAGGTCTCATTAGAATGAACTCTGACTTAAGTAGATTAAGCTGGGAGTGGGCAAAACAACAAAACTCCCAGAATAGCTAAACCAGTCCTCCAACAATTTACAACTATTATTGTTATATAGGTCCCTTCTCTATCTTACCTATCCTCTCTCCCTAAGACACTTGTGGAAGATTCCAACCATTGTCAATTTTCCTGGTCCCTGTTTTCCCTGACTTGGACATTAGTCTCAAACTATTTTTCAATATACCACAAATTAATGCAGTCACCCTATATTTGTCCTTTTCCTTCTGACTCATTTCACTCCATCTGATAATCTCCATGTTTATCCATCAGTAGGCAAATTTCATGACTTCATTTCTTTATCGCTGCATAGTATTCAATTGTGTAGCTTGAATACCAGTTTCTTTACCCACTCATCTGTTTTTAGACACACAGGTTTGTAGGGGCCCTGGCCAGCGGCCCCCTCTCTCCCCATCCCTCCCCTTCCCGGCACAAATGAGGAAGACCTAGATCTTGCTGGACTCAATCCCTGCAGAAAAAGGCGAGGGATGGACTTGGGAGAAACTCTGCCTTGCGGCTGCTAATGCTGAGAAAGGAAAGAAAGAAAGAAAGAATGAATGACACCCATGCAGCGGGAGCTCTGCATAGCAGTACTTGCTTTACTAGACACAGTTTAAGCCTTTTATACAATATTTTGGCAGAGGGGTATAAGCACACATTGCAGGGCATTTGCAAGCTCCTGGGCCATTGTAACAGAGGAACAAATGACAATCACAGATTTAGCATTTGCAAAGTAACATTTGCAAGGTAACAATCATGGATTTACATATCCCTGTGGTCAGAGGTCAGAAGACCAGGCACATTCTGCCTCATCTTAGCTCTGATTAGCACGGATGTTTTGGGTGTAACCTTATGGGCAGGGCTCATTTCTGGATCCTGCCCTTAGGGTCTTGTGGTGGGAAAATGCTAGACCCTAAGGCTAGTAGCTCAGAGCCCAACACAGGTTGTTTCCAAATACTGACTATAGTGAATAGCTAGATTATGGGCCAGGGATATCAGCATGCAATTTTCATTTTATTGCCTGCTTTTGGTATCAGGTTGATATGTGCCTCATAGAAACAGTTGGAAATTTTTCTATTTCTTAACTTCACTGGAAAAGCTTAAAAGGAATGGTAATTATTTCTCTTTAAAGGTTTAGAAGAATTCATTAGAGAATACATCTGGACCTGGACTTTTGTTTTTGGAAAAACTTTTGATTACTGATTCTATTTCCTCAAAAGTGATAGTACCCCAAATTTTTTTTGGTTCAGTATTGGGAAGTTATAATAATCTAGGAATTTATCCATTTCTCCTAGGTTCCATTTTTTCCTTAGCATACAGACTCTCAAAACAATCTCTGATGAACTTTTGATTTACTGTGGTTTAGGTTGTGTTGTTTGCATTTTAATTTCTGATTTGGTTTACTGGGATTCTCTTTCTTTGTGCGTCTTGCTAGTGGTTTATTGAGTTGTTCATTTTTTCAAAAAAAAAATAGCTTATTTTGGGGCAGAGCGATAGCACAGCATGTTGGGTTTTGCTTTGCATGCAGCCGACCAGGTTCAATCTTCAGCATCCCATCTGGTCCCCCGAGCACTGCCAGGAGTAATTCCTGAGTGAAGAGCTAGGAGTAACTCCTGAGCATTGCTGGACGTGACCAAAAAGCAAAAAAGAAGCTGCTTTTTATTTCATTGACCCTTTGGACTTTTTTGAGGGGGATTCCATGTCATCGATTTATTCTCTAAGTTTTATTATTTCTTTCCTCCTGCCTGAGTTGGGGCTACTTTTGTTGGTGCTTTACTAAGATCTTAAGTTGTAAAGCCAAATTATTCCTATGCATCCTTTCTTCTTTCCTGATGAATGGTTGCAGAGATATATAATATCCTCTTAACATTGCGTTAGCTTTTTCCCACTAATTCTGGTGCTCCTGTCCTCATTCTCATTTGTTTCCAGTAATCTTTTGGTTTTTCTTTGATTTCCTCTCTATCCTGGGTGTTTAACAGTGAGCTCTTTAATTTCTAGGTGCTTGATTTGATACTCTATATTTGTGTGTGATTACCTTCTATTTTCAGTGTCTCATGATCAGAAAAGTTAGTTGATACATGAGAAGCCCTGTATATATCTACTAGCCTCTCCTGGTTCCTCCTTCAAATAAAATATGTCCTGCTGAGTTTTAGTCTCATCGATCTATGATAGGGCGACAAGGAGGTGTTGAAGTCTCTAACTACAATTGTGTTGCTACTAGTGCCCTCCATCAAGTTTATTAGCAATTATTTTAATTATTTTGCTGGCCCCCCATTGGGTGTATATTGGGTGTATATATTTAGGAGTGTAATTTCTTCTGATATAAATATTCCTTGATTATTAATAAATATCCCTCACTTTCACTTTTAGCTTTTTTCTGTCTGAAGTCTATGTTGTAATATACTTGTATGGTCACCCTGGCCTTGTTGGAGGAGTTGATTGCTTAAAAAAATTGCTTTACATTTTTTCACTTTGAGTCTGTTTGTTCTGGCTGTTCAAATGTGTTTCTTGTAGGCAGCAGAATGTTGGATTCAATTTTCTTTTTATCTATTTTGCCACTCTGTGTCCCTTATTTAGTGCATTCAGTCCATTGACATTAAGACAAATTATTGTTATGGTGTTTTGTGCCATCATTCTGTATAAGTTTGTTGTGTTTGTGGTATTTGTCTTGTAGTAGCCTATTTAGTCCTTATTTTAAAGTTGATTTTGAGTGTACAAAGTTCCTGAGCTGTTGTTTATTTGTGAACGAGAGTCTAACTGGGTAAAGTAATCATGGGGAGGCATTCACTATATACTAATCACTGTCTTCACACTTGGAAGTTTTCATTTTATATAAATCTGCTGTTAATCTAATGGGTGCTCATTTGTATGTAATTTTGTTCTTTGATCTTGCTGCTTGCAGTATTGTGTCTCTATCTGTGGTACTTTTATTTTGATTAGGCTATGTCTTGAAGTCTTTTTTATTAGGATCTCTTTAGGCCATTGTCACTTGGGGTTCTTGAATATAAATGCCTGAATTCTCTAATTCTGGGAAGTTTTCAGCAATGATGTCTTTAACTGTTACTACCACATTTGGGTTGCCTCCATGTTCCTCTGGGACTCTGAAGATTCTTATGTTGTTCCTCTTGAATTTATTCTATGCTTCCCTTGCTCACCCTTGAGCTATTTTGATGGATTTTTCCATCTTCTGATTTTCTGTTGTTGCCTGAATACTTTCTGCAGCTCATCTTCAAACTCACTGTTTCTTTTTACCAGCTATTTTCATACAACTGTTAAGGGCACTCATCGAGTTCTCATCTACAGAATTTTTTATTAATGACACTTTTGTTTCTATTTTACTTATTTTCTGCTCTTATTTCCTCCTGTAATTCATTGTTTGACCTTTCCAATGTTTTTTATATCCTCTTACATTTTATATCCTCTTTACATTTTATTTTATTATACTTATTTTACTATTTATTTGAATTCATTAAACATCATTATCTTTTTTTACTTTGAATTCTTTATCAGAGAAATTATGTACATGGGTATTCCTGACTGAGGTTTCAGGGATCATTTCTTCATCCACCACACGTGGTGGAGATCTGCATTGTTTCCCCATAATGGTATGGTAGTTTGGAGATGGATAATTCCAGTGCATTTTAAGTGTTCCCATCCCCTACAAGATAGGACTCCGTGGAGCTTGGTAGATAGTGGTCTCCTCTTTCCTCTTCAAGGATATTACCTTCCTTTTTGGTTCACATATGTAACTTGTGTGGGGCCTCAAGTGCTGATTCAGAGAATGTGTTCTTTGTCCTGGACATTCAGATACTTTTAGATTTAATTTGTATTGATTCTTTTTTTTCACTTTTTTTTTTGTAACAATGAGTTGCAATTTATATGACAGTTCTGTTTAAGAGGCCAATATGTGATTCAATGGAAGGTCCAAGAAGCCACATCTCTGCCACTAATCTACTGTTGGAGGAGAGACCACATATGCTGTGGATATCTTGAGGTTACAGTTAGAGTCCCATGGCTGGTTTCCACACATCTAAAAAAGTAGATGTTCCTTCTGGCCTACGCACTTATCTGGATGTCTGGGGTGTGGAGGGGACTCTGTTTTCTGTCATCTTGCTCTGTTCGACCAATTGTTTATTGTAATTTTGGTGGGAGGCAGGCCTCCAAGTGATGCTCAGAGGGCCCAGTGTCATGAGAGTGGCATTCAGCCTTATGACAGTGATAAAAAGATGTTCTGAGTACCACCAGTGCCAGTGTTTCCCCAGCCCATCTCACAGAGAGTGGGAGGAGGAATTAAGCTGATTTTTAGAATCTTTTTTAGGATTGTTAGATGACCCAGACCTTTTTGTATTTTGTTATATTTCACTGACTAATGTTAAGACCAAAAAAAATAGCAGGTTTTATAGTTAAGAAAAGGAGAATAATGATTAACCTTTAAAAATATATATTTCAAATGGTATTGCAAAATAAAAAGAACAAGAGATTTTTCAATGTATTTTTCCCTTTCATGTTGCTTTGTCAGTTTGTTTCTGCTTTACTTTTTTATGGGGGACTTTGAAATAGTGTTTTCTACAAAACAGAAACAATCTCTCATAGCCTGACTGGCACATCTCTAGGGGTTACTGTTTTTGGAGTATTGCCTGGAGATTATTAAACTAACAAATAAAACATTTTAAGATAGCCCATAAATTTCTGGCGCAAATCCAGAAGCCATGCAGTGTTCTGGTCAAGCTGATTCTAAAAAGACAAGTGTGAGAATTGCTGCAAGAAGAAGGAAATTGCCTTACATAGACTGTTTTGTTTTATTTTTCTTTTACTCATTAGTAGCATGAAATGTACTGTTTTGACACAAATGCCCCAGCTAATACCAGTGCTTAAACTAAAGACCAGTTATGCAGCAGTTTTTCTCTCTTATTTTACCATCAAATATAACCATTACCACATTATTGTAAACAGAACAGCAAATCTTGACATAGTATATATAAAATATTTAAAAATTCAAATTCTCACATTCAAATTGCAAGCATGTCCATCGTATTTTTTAAATATTTTTTGTGTGGTCTACTGCTTGCTGCTCTTCCGCCCTAGGTGAGAGTTGCCTCTGGTTGATATTGCTGGAGCAATTTCAGAACGGAGGGCAGAACTTATCCTTACCATACCAGGTGGGTGCCAGCACCTCCATATACAACCTGCAGCATATTATGGGTCACACGAAAGTTTCTGAAAACAGTTCTGTTCAACAAATGATATGCTCTCACAGTTATTCTTCCTGTCATTCTGTAAAAGTGAGCAGAGAATTAAAAAAACAGCTCCTAGATGAATGTTTCTCATCTTCCAGGAGATTCAACTACACTCTCCTCCAGCAAAGCTAGAGCACTGGGAAACATATAGAAACCCACTAAGCTCAATGATCAAAACATATAAATGAAGACATAAACTGCACCAATAAATCCTCAGTAAGTGTCTTTAGTGACATTATAATGAAGATGATCAATGAGTTCAAAGAAATGATACACAGGTAGTGAGCTCAGCACAAGAAGGCAGAAAAATGCTCCGATCAGAGAAGACAGAAATTAAGGACATAATAAATTATTAAAAAATACAATTTCTGATGAGCAGACTAACAGAAGCTGAGCAAAAGATTAGGAGATCCAAGATGAGAAGGAGGAAACAGTGAGAAACAGCAGAAGGTGTAAACCAGTCTGAGTAAAAATGAGCAGCATACCAGATACTATAGAATGAGTTTAAGAGCAACTATATAAGAATCACCATAGTCCCTGAAGACAAGAAGGTTAATGCGCTGAAGAAACCATTTTTAAGAACTTCACAAAGCTAGGACCAGAGTGATAGCACCGTGGGTAGCATGCTTGCCTTGCATGCCGCCGACCCGGGTTCTGTCTCTGACATCCCATATGGTTCTCTGAGCTTTGTAGGAGTGATTCCTGAGTCCAAATCTAATAGTAAACCCCGAGAAATGCCAGGTGTGACACAAAAAAGCAAAAAAAAAAAAAAAGGAAAGTAAAGAGCTTTACAAAGTTGAGGATTACAGTCACAGAGATCCAATAGACATGAAGAATTCCAGTGAAAATAGGCCCAATTAGGAAAACTTCAATACACATTATACTCAAAAAGACCAAATCCAAAAATTAGAGACAGAATATTGAATGCCAAGATCATAAAGTCATTTATATTCAAAAGAAATATCACTGTATCGCTGTCTTCCCATTCATCATAGATTTGCTTGAGCGGGCACCAGTAGCATCTCCATATGACCTGTCTCATGCAAGTAGAGCCCAAGGACACCTGCTTGCTCCAGGAACATAAAGAGCCTCAAACCATTCTATCAGGTCATGGGAATGAGGTCTATAATTGTTACTGGTATCTGGCATATCAAATACGACACAGGTAGCTTGCCAGGCTCTGCCGTGCGGGTAGCATACTCTTGTAGTCATCTCAAAATCCAGCATTTATTGATGAACTGCACGGCCACTTGCAGCTGCGTGAGCCGGGCTGTGATAGGCTGGTCTTCTGGGTGGAGTTCTGACGAGGGGAAGTCCGGATGTGGAAAATGGAGGTCCTCATGGAGTCGGGGATCATCTGGCTTGTTGTGAGGCTCTGCTGGGGTGGCGGGCAGGGGCTAGAACCTGCCATCCCTCACAGGCACCACATGAGCGGCTAGGCACAGTGAGAGCCAGTAGCAGCTCTGCCCCATGTCTGTCTCTGGATCAGCATACCTGGGCGGGATTAAAAAAGACTGCAGCAGGGTGGATCTCGATGAGCCGGGCTGTGATAGGCTGCTCTGCTGTGTGGAGTTCAAAAGAAAACCCATAAGATACACAGTAGATCTATGAACCAGAAAAAATATGGAAAAATATAGTACAAAATCTCAAAGAAATTAACACTACCCCAAAAATATTCTATCTGATAGATTATCATTCAATTTGAACTATACAGAGATTCATGGATAGCCAACAATTTAAAAAATTCATACCTTGAAGCCAATTTTGTAAGCAATGCTTAGAGAACTCATTTCAAAGAACAGGAGAAAAGTCCCATTATGTGGCATTAAGTATGGCACTCACTAACGGTGCATATGTTTGTCTTCTTCTATATTAAAAAAAAGGTTAAAAACATATAGCAATAAACAACCACACATTGACTTATTGGATTATTTTCTGTTAATTCTATTTATCATTCCTCTAAATTTTATTGGACTAAGTGAAATGAAATAAATTTGATGTATGACAGCTAAAGGGGCAGATAGAGGGAACCCAGGGATATTGGTAGCATCCAGTATCCCCAAGACACTATATACTTGTGCAACACACAGTGATCTAGTGTTAGAACATTACATGCCTGAAACAACTCTATTGAGAACACCTTTATAAATCACAGTGGCTCAGTAAACACAGAGTCTCAATTTTTTGGGGAGGCTGCCTTCCTGCTGGTTCTCATGGCTTACTCCTGCCTATGTGCTCAGAGAATCACTCCTGGCAGGACTTGGAAGACCATATCGGTGCTGGTGATTAAACCCAGTTTGGCTGCATGCAAAGCAAGTGCCTCAACTGCTGTAACATCTCTCTGGCGCCTGTCCATTCCTCCATTGTATATTTTAATGAAGAGAAAAAAAATAGATATAATTAAGAAAATAGATAGCTTCATACCCACTATAAAGTGACAATTTGGGTTTATCTTATCAATTTTTTTACTTTAGTTCTCTTTTTCCAAAAACTGCACTTTTGCTTTGCTTTAAGCAAAACAGAAATTTCTGGGTTGAGCTTCTTTGTGTAAATCTACCTTTTTTTAAAGTTGTAGCCTAAATGTCAATTTTTTTCACAAGAATTTCCTAAACTTTCTAGTAAATAGTCATTAGTTGGTTGCCTATAACACCTGAAGAATATTCCATGTTATCAATTGTTGAATTAAAATATGCATCTCTGTATTAAATACTTTAAAACTAATTAATCAGTCTGAATACTTTATTCTTTTCACTAATCCAAACTGAAAAAAGATTGGAAATGAGACAAAGGACTAGTATTAACACTAGAGGGAAAATATCAATTCTTTGACCTTCATTTTCTACTACTTATTTTATAATTAAACTCTTGAACTTTCCAGCTGTCGGGGAAGCGCTGCCGGGGTCACCCACAGTGTCGGGACAGAGGTTCTCTTCTACCTACGGAGGATGCTGGGAGAACAGATGAAAACTCATGAGTCCGGTGCAGTTCCAAAAAAGGCTTTTAATAGTACAAAAGCTCTTCCACAGCACTCCAATATAATGAACAAACTCTAGGTCTGGTCCGAACTTAGACCATACAAAAGAGCCTAAGTCTCCCACCAAAGAGAGAGGATCTCACCAAAGCTGAATCCTACCCAGAAGAAGGAGCAGAAGACCAAAGAGCAAAAAGCCAAAAGCTGCAGGAGGCAAAATTGCTAAAGCTAAGAGGCCCAAAGCCGAGGGGACCTCAAGTCAGTCCCCTTATATACACCAAAGTATCCAGGGAGGGTCTTGACAACAAAGAACTGTAAGCAGAGTGTAGTGCCACACCCTATTGCAGGTATAAACAAAGGTTATGTTAAGGACTAATCCCAAGATTATCTCTTAAGTAAAACACTGGAGAGAGAGGGAGGGCTGAGATAAAGTAATACATCTTAATTTCATGATCTTCAAAACAACAAAGATTACATGAGCTTCATGTAATCTAGATATAAAGTAATACATCTTAATTTCATGAGCTTCATGTAATCTAGATGGTACCCACAAGGTCCTTCTTATTATTATCTGCAACAGGGTGATTCTGAGTATCTTGTTCTCCTGTACTGAAAGGGTCAAACTTGCCTGGTTAGAGCAAACTAGTATGATCCTTCCTATATTCTTCCTATAGTCTCAACCTAGCCAGGATGGTAGTCTCCTGGTAAATTCTAACCGCCCCATTTTGGGTGCAGTGGGTATAAAGAGGATCTGTGCCCAATCTAGAAAATATAGAAGTCTTAGTAGATGTATAAGTCAGAAGTTATTCAATCAAGATGACTTCTGTAACTACCACACCCTCTAGCAGTGTTTACATAGAAGAGAGGTCTCATTAGAATGAACCTGGGCTTAAATAGATTAAGCTGGGAGTGGGCAAAACAACAAAGCTCCCAGGTTAGCTAAACCTGTCCTCCAACACCAGCAGTTCTTTAGGAAGTATGTATTGTTACCCCACTTTATTTATGAGAAACTGAATCAAAGAACAATTTTTTGAAACTGCTTCAAGCCATATACTAAGTGAATTATGACTCTGGAATGCTTAAACTTGATCACTTGATCACTTGACATCACGTTATTCATCTATTTGCTCGAGCAGGCGCCAGCAACGTTCCATTTGACACTATCACGAGCAACGCTCCATTTGACCCTATCACGGACCAGTGTAGACCAATGGTATCTGCTTGTTTCAGGAATATAAAGAGACCCAAACTCTTTGTTCAGGGTCTTTTTTTTTTTTTGGGTCACACCCGCAATGCTCAGGGGTTACTCCTGGCTTTGCACTCAGGAATTACTCCTGACAGTGCTCAGGGGACCATATGGGATGCCAGGGATCAAACCCAAGCCAGCACAGGCCAGCCGCGTGCAAGGCAAACTACCCTACCAGCTGGGCTATCACTCCGGCCCCCATTCAGGGTCTTAATGAAGAAGTCTTACCATCTTATAGGTGGGCAGCCATGTGATTTTTGATGTCCCATGGGATACGAGTCGGTAACGGCTCTAGTCCAGCGGTCATCTCCAAATCGCATTATAGGTCCAGCCCATCCTATTTTTGATGTCTTGGCAAATGAGACAGCCTCCCTGACTCTGGATGGTTGACAGAGGTTCTGAACTCCGGATTCCTTCTCTCACGTGAGTGAGGCGTGATATTCCAAGCATAGCTCTTTCTATTCCTCTCTGGGAGACTCGAATAGCTTTCTCATCCTGCTTTCATAGGGCTCAGGTCTCTGAGGCACATATTGATGCAGGGAGAATGGTGGAGTCGAATAGATGTGCCTGGAGCTGGAGGTTCTTTGTCCTTTTAGTTATTTCTTTGGTGCTATCGAAGGCATTCCACACTGCTCTCTTCCTTTGTGCAGCTCAGGTGCTAGGTTATTTATCATGTTGACTTTTCAACCTAGGTGCACATAACTGCTACATTCAGAGATGTTTGTTCCATTGAGAGAATGGGGTCTCGGAACTAGTTCATTTTTCATGAACATTGTTTTGTTGAGATTCAGCTGTAGACCTATCTTTCCACATACTCTGTCGAAGTCAGCCAGCATTTGGGCCACTTGGCTAATGTTTGGTGTTATTAGAACAATGTCATCAGGGAAGCGGAGGTGGTGTAGTTGCCGAACATCTATCTTCACTCCCATCCCTTCCCATTCTAATTGTCACATGATGTTCTTGGAGGGGGCACTGAAGAGTTTTTGGTGAAAGGGTATCACCCCTGCCGAACCCCTCTTTTGACATCAATGATCACTTCCTTGTAGAATGGTGAGATTCTGGTGGTGAATCCAAAATACAGCTCACCAAGTATCTTGATGGATTGGGTTTTGAACGCCCTTTTTGGCTAAGGCTTTGATGACCGCTTCACTCTCAACGGAGTCAAAGGCTTTCTTTAAATCAATGAATGTGAGACAGAGCAGCATCTTGAACTCCCTACAAACCTCAATGAACTTGGTTACTGTGTGGATATGGTCAATTGTGTTGAATCTTTTTTGGAACCTAGCTTGCTCGCATGGTTGTCCTTCATCAAATGTTCTGCCAATCCTATTGATAACTTCGAGAGTGAACAGCTTGTAGATGACGGACAACAGGTAGATGGGGCGATAGTTGCCAATGTCATGGATGTCTCCCTTCTTGAACAGTAGAACTGTCCTGCTGGTTTTCCATTGGGAGGGCACCTTGCATTCAGACAGGTAGTGTGTGAAGATCCCAGCCAGTGTATTGATGAGTACTGATGGCAGATTTTTTCAGGTGTTCGGGTTTGACTTTGTCTAACTTTTTTGTCTTTGTGCAAAAGCACACAATTTAATTTTTTAGATGTTATCTGTAAAAGTGAGAGCTATAAAGAGAGAGTGAGAAGTGTCTACCAAAGAGGCAAGCTGAAGGGGGAAGAGTGGGGGGAAAGTTGGAAGGAAAATGGGGACATGGGTGATGGGAAATTGCACTGGTAAAGAAAATGGTGTTGAAATATTGCATGACTGAAACTCAGTCAAGAAAAACTTTGTAACTATACCTCAAGATTATTCAATAATATTTTAATTAGAAAAAGTAATAAATTCTCTCTATCAATCATTATAAGAAAGTTCCATTTAACACTGAAATTATGTTTTTTCAATTAGAAAACATGTAATCAAAAACAAAAGCTTTGTTAATATTGTTGATTGTAATTAAACGTAGATAAAATATAATATCTTCCTATATGCTATAATATATTGCATTTTATATATTTTTGTGTTATGTATTATGTTGCATATCATATGAGATTTTGCTTATATTTGATATGTATTATATATGATGAGAATGAACTTATTTATTTATAAAAGTATTTTTCAAATAAATCTATGAAAACACCTTTATCTTCTGTCTCTCTCTATTTGTCTGCATATATGTCTATCTTTATGTTGAAAGCAAAAGGTAATCTATTTAAAATATTCTTTGTATAACAGAAAGTTCTCATAGAGCAACTTATAAAGACAAATTTACAGCTGGAGGCGATAGAACAGCGGGTAGGACATTTGCCTTGCATGTGGTGGTCAAACCGGGTTCCATCCTCAGCATCCCATTGGTCCTCTAGCACAGCCAGGAGTAATACCTGAGCAAAGACCCAGGAGTAACCCCTGAGCATTGTCGGGTGTGATCCAAAAAAAAAAAAAAGACAAGTTTATAAACAGAAAATGCACACAAAACTGTTCATTTTATATATGAATAAAACAAAAAAAACATACTAAGCTCTAAAAGAAAGACTTTAATAAGTGGAATGGAATATGTTGATATTAAGCAAAAGGAATCAATAATTTAAATATTCAACTTTCCTAGAAGAAGAATTATGACTTACTGCATTGCTTATCTATACAAAACTCAGTTCACATTATTCTTTAATAAGAAATTCAAATAAGCAAACACAAAAACTGCTTATCATATGTCACAGGGAAATGAGAAAAAAAACAAAAGATGAGATGTACAAACACATTATGGGCTGGAGCAATAGTACAACATGTAAGTTGCTTGCCTTTCATGTAGCTCACCTATATTCAATCCCCAGCACACCGTATGTTTACCCAAGCATCATCTGGAGTGATCCCTGAGCACAGTGCCAAGAGTAAGCTCTGAGTACAGCTGGTATAATCCTAAACCACTTTTTAATACAAAGAAAATAAAAAACATTATAATGGCAAAAAGTAGAACAGTGATATCAAATGAGTCTATAGAACAATAAAATTTTTGTTCATTTATATATTTATTCATTTATATAGTAACTTGTTAATTTTCCTTTTAATCACATTAAAGAAGTATTGCAGTATGAATTGTGTCTAAGGAACCCTGTTCGCTGTTTTAAAATTATGTCATCTCAGCACATTGATTAAATAATATATACTCTTCCAAAATTGTATATGTTATGTTTGTCATATAGTATATTATGATACTGAATTAATTGGGAACCCTTAATCGGCATAGTGCATTAGATATTTTATGAATACATTTAGTAACTAATGGAGAGGATATATTACATACACTATTAAAGTAAGAGCAATTTGTAAAACTTCTAATCAATTTAGCAGTATCCTTCGAATCACTTTAATATTTTTAAATATATATTTGCATATATGCACATGCACAAATTTAATAAACTTTGATATGGAAAAACAGAATAAATATCCCCCAAACACATATTGTCATTAAAATACACATATTCTATACTAAAGGGATATGATGAACTACTTGATCACTTGACATCCTGTTGTTAGTGAATTTGCTATAGCCAGCGCCAGTACATTTCCATTTGACCCTATCATGTGCCAGTGTAGTCCAATGGCATCTGCTTGCTCCAGGAATATGAAGAGCCTCAAACCGTTTCTTCAGGGTCTTGATGAAGAAGTCTGACCATCTTTTAGGTGGACCGCCACGTGATCTAGTGCTGCCGTATTTAGGGCTCTTTCAGGTTCAGTGGAATAAACATTGTTTTTACTGGTTTTGGCATATAGAAGGCGTGTCAGACAGCTTGCCAGGCACTGGCATGTGGGCGATATACTCTCAGTAGCTAGACAGGCTCTCTGTAAGGGGGGGTAGGAATATTCTTGGTAATATTCTGGTATGGCAATTACCATAATTCAGATATGATGGACTACAGCTAACCAGAAACCATATTATTTAACATAGGATACCCTAAGAAATGATAACAGAAAAATAAGTGTTTTAAATAATTCCATATTTGTAGAAAATAAATAAGGGCAAACACATTAAAGAAAAAGTTGATTCTTTGCATCATAACTGCATCACCTTTTTTTTAATATTTTATTTTATTTATTTTTTTTCCAGGGGAGAGCGCGAACGCAGTCCCCCACTACCACAAATTATGCAGTCGAGTTTCCCACATTTGGGAAAATTGCAGGGGCCAGCACATCCAGAGTGCAATGGATAAGCCTCGCCCTGGAGAAACCACCTTCGTGATCATGGTATCTCCCCTGCCAGGTAAGTATTCTTTTGTTATTTTAGTCTTGTCATTTTCTTTTGAGTTTTTCGTATAAAAATGGACATTTATATGTTTCAGAGGTAGGTTATTAACAGATTTGCAATTTTCTATAGCTTTATTATTTATATAAATTATTTTAAATCCATAAATGCTTATGTGTTAAACGTACAATATCACATTATAAAAACCTACAATATCACCACACTACAACCAAAGTGTCCAAATTCCTCCATCACTATTCATAAAACTCTTGTCATTCCTTCCCCCCTCAATGGAAAACTAAATTCTCAAGTTAAAGTGTAAGCATATATTAATTTACTCAATCTCTTCCTTGACTTTTTAAAACTTATGCAACCTATGAGTGAGATTATCCGGTATCTACTTTTCCCCATTCTTATTTGTATGGTTCAATAAGGCACTGTCCAACTTAATATACCTTGTAGGAAAGACTGTAATATTTCCTCTTTTCTCATTGCTAAATTGAATTTGTTTACATATACATCAGTTATTACCCAAAAATCTGTTTTTGAGCCCTTGGCTTGTTTCCAGATCTTACTAGAGCTATTGAAATAATGCTCTAATAAACATAGAGGTGCATATGTACTTTTGGATTGTTTTTATCTTCTAGTAGGTGTCCAGGAGAGAAATTGAAGAGTCACCTGGAAGCACTATTTAAATTATTTTAGAAGTCTCTATATTATTTCCAAAAAAATGTTAAGCCTGGCAGTATCCCCTCAATAGTGAATGAGTGTCTCTTTATACTATAAACCTGCCAACACTTTTTTTTTTTCCTGATTGGGTAGGCTTTTTGTTTGTTTGTTTTGTTTTAATTGAATCTCCATGCTGCAGACAATTAAAAAGCTGCCCATGGATTGGATTTCAGTCATACAGTGTTCTAACACTGAGAGAAGGACCAGTTTGACAAGAACAGTTGGAAATAGCAACATTAGTTTGGAGCTGAATATGGAGGGAGGGTTTTATTTTATATAAACCTGTTGGATGACGGATGACAGACTTAGCTAGCTTGGGAGCTATCCTGTTTTACCCACTCACAGCTTAATCTATTTACAGGTTCTTAAGCCAAGGTTCATACCAATGAGATCTCTCTTCTATGTAAACTCTAATATAGGGTGTGATAGTTACAGAAGTCACCTTGACTCTGAATGAGTATCTTCTGACTTATTATTATACATCTACTAAGACTTCTATGTTATCTTGATTGGGCACAGCTACTCTTTATAGCCACTGAACCCAGCATGGGACAGTCAGAATTTACCAGGAGACTACCACCCTGGCTACATTGAGACTATCGTTTAAGAAGGAATATAAAGTTTGCCCTCAAGCAGGTGAGTATGACCCTTTCAGTATACAGAGATCAAGATACAGAATCACCCTGGTACAGATAATAAATAAGAATGACCTGTGGGTACCATCTAGATTACATGAAGCCCATGAAATTAATATGTATTATTTTTATAGCAGCCCTCCCTCTCCTCTCTCTCTCTCTCTCTTTCTCTCTCTCTCTCTCTCTCCAGTGTTTTACATAAGAGATAATCTCAGAGGAAGGGTTAGTCCTTGGCTTTGTTTATACCTATAATATAAACCATTTGTTTATACCTATAATAGGGTGTGGCACTACCCTTCTACACTTTTCTACTATCCAGAAGCTATTTAGGGTTCTTTGTTGACAGGATCCTTCCTGTCAACAGTTAGGATTACTTTGGTGTATAGAAGGAGACTCACAGACATGGAGCAGAGCTACTACTGGCTCTCCCTTTGCCCAGCTGCTCACAAGGCACCTAGAAGGGATGGCAGGTTCTAGCCCTGGCCCGCCACCCCAGCAGAGCCTTGCAACAAGCCAGACAATCCCTCACTCCATGAGGGGCCTCCATTCTCCACATCCAGACTTCCCTCTCGTCAGAACTCCACCCAGCATACTGGCCTATCACAGCCTGGCTCATCGAGATCCACCCTGCTGCAGTCTTTTTTAAATCCGGCTCAGGTATGCTGATCCAGAGACTCACAGACATAGGACAGAGCTGCTACTGGTTCTCCCTGTGCCCACTCGCTCATGAGGCACCCAGAAGGGATAGTGGGTTCTAGCCCTGGTCCATCATCCCAGCAGAGCCTTGCAACAAGCCAGACGAACCCCAACTCCATGAGGGCGTCCGTTCTACACATCTGGACTTCCCTCTCATCAGAACTCCACCCAGCTGTGACCAGTCTATCACAGCCCTGCTTGCTAGGCCACTTGCGGCCGCACAGTTCATCAATAAATGCTGGATTTACAGATGACTACAAGAGTATGCTACCCGCAGCAGAGCGTGGCAAGCTACCCGTGTCGTATTTGATATGCCAAGTACCAGTAACAATTTTAGACCTCATTCCCTTGACATGATGGAATGGTTTGAGGTTCATTATGTTCCTGGAGCAAGCAGGGGCCCTTGGGCTCTACTAGCATGAGATAGGACATATGGAGATGTTACTGGTGCCCGCTTGAGCCAATCGATGATGAACAGGAAGACAGTGATACAGTGATATCACTGATATCACTGAAGACAGTGATACAGTGATATCACTGATATCACTGAAGACAGTGATACAGTGATATCACTGATATCACTGAAGACAGTGATGCAGTGATATCACTGACTTGAGGCACTCACCCCTTTTATGGGTAGAACTCCTTTCTGTTAGTACTCTCTTTAGTGGGACTCCTTTCAGGTAGGATCCTCTTTGGTGGGAGACTTGGGCCCTTGAGTATGGTCTAAGTTCTGACCAGAGCTAAGGTCTTCCATTATATTGGATTGCGATGGTAGAGCTTTGTACTATTAAAAGACTTTTGGATATGTGCTGGACTCGTGAGCTTTCATCTGTTCCCCTGGCGGCCTCGGAGGTAGAAGAGAACTTCTATCCTGGTACTGTTAGGGACCTCACCGGCTCCCCTACATGATCAATTCTTACTAGTGTGAGATTATGTCTCATTTTCCCTTTCAGTTCCCTGATAATCAGTGTTGAATACTTTTTCACATGCTTATTGGCCACTTTCATGTCATCTTTGAGGAACTGTCTATTCATCTCTTTTTCTCATGTTTTTATATAAAATGTATTTTTTTCAAAAAAATAAGATGTCCTTTTTATAGGAACATTTCCTTTGCAATTCAGAAGCATTTTAGTTTGATGTAGTTCCATTTGTTTATTTCAGCCTTTTTTTCTTAGCCAATAGGGACATATCATTAGAGTCCTCTGAAAAAAAATAAATAAGGACTGAGTAGTAATACAGAAGATATAGTGTTTGCATTTCACAAAGCTGACAATGATGTTGAGTTATATATGTGTGGTATCTAGAGTTCTCCACTGAGTGAACTTGAGCAGTCAGGGATAAGCCCTGAGAACAGTCAAGTGTGATTTAAAACCAAAATATATTAAATATGCAATATTAATGAGTCATCTGTTGTGAATATCATGGATAGTCTTTTTTTTTAATTTTTGTGTCCCACCTGACAATGCTCAGGGGTTAATCCTGGCTTTTCGCTCAGGAATTACTCCTGGCAGTGCTTGGGGAGACCATATGGGATATCGAGGATGGAACTCGGGTCAGTTGTTTTGCAAGGCTAACATCCTACCCGCTATACTATCACTCAAGCCCCATGGATAATCTTGCTTATGTTTCCCTAAATATATTTTATTTTTAATTGATTTTCTATTTAACAAATAAAATTTAATTTATTTTTCAACTTTCACTGTATCACTGTCTTCCCGTTGTTCATCGATTTGCTCAAGCGGGCCCCAGTAACATCTCCATATGTCCTGTCTCATGCTAGTAGAGCCCAAGGGCATCTGCTTGCTCCAGGAACATAAAGAGCCACAATCCATTCCAGAATGAGGTCTATAATTGTTACTGGTATTTGGCATATCAAATACAACACGGGTAGCTTGCCAGGCTCTGCCGTGCAGGTAGCATACTCTTGCAGTCATCTCTAAGTCCAGCATTTAATGATAAAACGCCGGGGCCGCTTGCGGCTGTGCGAAACGGACTGTGATAGGCTGGTCTGCTGGGTGGAGTTCTGACGTCTTGCAACAAGCCAGACGACCCTCCACTCCATGAGGGCCTCCATTTTCCACATTTTTCAACTTTAGTAAAATTATTTTTATTTACAAATAAAATTTATTTAGCTATTTAATTTGCAATTGAGGTCTTTTAAATCCAGTTTAATCTTTGTAAGGCATGAGAAATGAATCTAATTTTTTCATTTCTACTCACTACCCCTGCTTACAGCTTTCTGGTTTTCTCAGCATCATTTTTTAAGAAGCTCTCTTTGTTCCATGTTATGCCCCTAACCCTTTTGACATAAATTCACTGCCCATACATTTTAAGGATTGACTTTGGGCTTTTAATACTGTTTCGTTGATTTTATTTCATCCCCTTTTTGTACTACTCAGTTTTGATGACTATAGTTCTGTAGTATAAAGTCTTGGAATGTGATGCCTCCCACCTTGTATTCCTTCAGAATTGTTTTGGCTATACTTGGAGTTTAATGCTGCAGTACAAATTTTAATAAATATTTGTTCTATGTCCTTGGAAAGTTATAAGAATTTAGGAGATATTCATGTTGTAACAGTAAAAATTTTGGGGTAAGATGGCTATTTTACTGACACAGATACTTCCAAACCCTGAAAACAGGATTAATTTTATTTCTTTTAAGTTGTGATTTATAATTTTCATTAAATAGGTTCTTTACTTCCTTTGTCAACTAGATTCATAGATATTTAAGTTTTAAGGCATGGTAGTAAGTTGGGTACATTTTATTTCTTTACTTGTTTCTCTATCATAACTAACATGTAAGAATGAACCAGATTCTATAGCCTGTAAATTTATTATACTGGTTTTTAAGGAACTTGAGGTTGAGTCTTTAGAGCTTTAAATGTACAATATCATGTCATATGAAAATAATAATGACTTCATTATCAATTTGATTTACCCTTTGATTCTCTTATCCAAATACGTTGCAAGAAATTCAAACTTTAACTTGGATAATAGCAGTCCAAGTGATGATTCTTGTCTTATCGTAATCTCTTTATCTAAAGAGATTGACAAAGTTCTTAGGTTGTTTCCACATGTTGATGATTGTAAGAGCTCTTCAATGAACATAGATATGCACATGACTTTTCCTGTCAGTTTGCGTGTGTGTGTGTGTGTGTGTGTGTGTGTGTGTGTTCTTTGGACAGATACCTATAATTGAAATTGCTGCATCAATGGTGGTTTAATTTTCAATATTTTGAGATATCTTTATATTGTTTTCCAAAGTTAATGAACCAATGCTCATTCCCATTCATAGGGAAACCGGGATTTGTTTTTCTTCATTTTTCTTCAAAACATAGCTAGCTTTGTCAGATATTTTTGATTGTGGTTATTCTTACTTTGCAAGGTGATCATTGTTATTCTGTTCTACATTTCCCTTATAATCAGACATAATTACATTTTTGCTTATACCTGTCTTCTTTGGAGAAACAATTTAAATTTTATGTGTTTGTTTTGTTTTTAAATTGTGAGTGATTTAAATATCCTGGATATCAGCCCTTTGGCAGGAGTATATTGTGGAGACATTTCTTCCATTCAGTAGGATGTACCTTTTTTAATAGTGATAATACTATTTATTTATTGATTGGTTGACTGATTGATTGATTGATTGTTTTTTGGTCACACCCAGCAACACTCAGGAGTTACTTATGGCTCTTCACTTAGATATTACTTCCGGCTGTGCTCAGGAACCATATGGATGCTGGTGATGGAACCCAAGTTGCCTGCATGCAAGGCAAATGCCCTACCCCGCTGAGCTATCACTTTGACCCTCAGTAGGATGTGTTTTTGTTTTAGATATAGTTCGTTTAGCAATTCAAAAACTTTTAGTTTGATGTAGTCTTTGTTTCTGATTCGTTACCAACAAAGTTAAATCATAAAGGACACTTCTATACCTATTATTGTGGAATTTTGCCTCTTTTATTTGATGTGTTTTATGGATATATATATAACAACTAGGCCTTTTATACATTTTGAGTTCACTTTTCTGCATCATATGATATAGTGATCCATTTTATTGCTTTTTATGTGACTATCCAGTTGTCTGAAGACTATTTTTTAAAGAAACATTGCTTCATTTTATTAGCTTGACTCTACTGTTTCATAAATCAACTGTCCATCTATGTGAGGATTATTTCAGGCCTCTCAGCTATATTCCACTGTTCTGAATGTCTGCTTTTTTCACATACCACTTAGAGCTTTAAGTTTGCTGGACTTGGTGCCTTCATTCTTTATCTCAATCAAGACTGTCTTGACTAGTGGGAAAGGTTAGTGGTACTATATACATTTTAGACGCATTTAGCATATGTCCTTGAAAAATTGGCACTGAGATTTTGGTAGGAATTGCATTAAAGCTCCTTAATGTTCTCTATAGGGTCATTATAATAATATTAATTCTCTAATGCCTGAATATGGAACATTTTCACAATTTTTGGTCTTACTTTATTAATTTTAATAGTGATTCATGTGCATTTTATGTTTAAGCCGTCCACCTCCTTTGTGGATGTCTAGACACTGAACTTTTTATGTAATCATATTTTTTTATTGTTTATTTTGTTTATTTTGGGCACATACTTGGCAATGTCAAACACGGTTTGGCTATGTGCAAAGCAGGCATTTTTACCTGCTGTGCTATCTCTCCAGCTCTTCATTATTTCTTTTAAATGGTTTCTCTTCTACTTTGCATTTTTCATTTAGAAATGCAATACAGTTAATAAATCATGCATAGTTGTTTTGTGATTTGTTTGTGACTTTACAGGTCAATTATTTGTAGTAGTTTTTGTGTAATTATTCATTATATTATATCATATTCAAGTAGTGATATTTTATTTTCTATTTTGAATCTCTTCTATTTCTTTCACTTATCTGTAATTTACAACTTTCTGCTCTTTAGTGATCAGCTTCAATGTCTCATGTTTTTTATAAGCATTTATGTCTTAAGGTTGCTATAAATTTTATACCTAAAGTTTATAGGTATATTTGTATAAATATAAATTAAAATATAAACATATTTATATTCTATTTTAAATGAGTCCAGAGTTAACCTTTAAATGATCTCTGCAGTTAGCTGGGTGTTAGGACCACAGGTGGCTGGTGACCTTAATATGAGAGTGCATTGAGCCTGAATGTTGGCTTGTATAAAGGACTGTAAAATTGAGGCAGTTCAGTACCAAACTGAGCAAAGATATGTGTGAGTGAAGGCTTCCAAGGCAAAACACACCCTATGCTACCTTCAGAAGGGCAGTGCTGTGCTGGCCAACATCTGTTCCACCAAGTACAGGATTGAAACAAGTAGTGCTTGCCACTTACTTCCACCCTACCTCTTGTCACAGATGACTTTCCTGTAGATGGGATTTCTCCAGGCATCTCAAATTTTAAAGAACCCAGAGTATTTGGGGAAGGAAATCTGAAGTTAATACATCAATAAAAGTCAATTTAAAATGATTAATTGCTAAATATTTCTAACTGGATAAAACATAGAGCTGATGGTGAATCAATAAAAGTCAATTTGTGATGATTAATTGGTACAGTTTTTAACCTTAGTCTAGTAGAGGACAACCAAATGAGGCCACAGAAAGTGCCATGCTCATTGCCACGTTTTGGTTTATGGAATCTTAAAGGCACAGCACTTGCCTCTCAAAGTTCTATTAAGACAGCTCAGGCTAGAGTTCTGAACCTGGCTGGAGACTATAAAAGGAGCCCCAGGAAAGCACCATAGGGCTCCTGGTGCCTCATTCAGATGGTCAGCACCAGGGAGAAGAAGCTGCTCCTGGTGCCTAGGCCCAAGGGCCAGCACCAGAGCCACAAGGCCTGGGGCATAAGCCCGAGGGCTGGCACCAAAGCTACAGGGCTACGGAGCTTCAGGTATAAAGAGTGTTAGGACCACCAGTAGCAGGCCAACAGGTAGGAACTCAAAGAATTATATAGGGATCAGAGAAACAAGGTAGCTAGGGAAATAAGATAGGGACAGAGCCAAGGAGTCCAGAGAAAAGAAGCCCTTAAGAAAAAAAGCCCTGAGCATAAAGGACCTATGAAATCCAGAAGAGGTCCCTTGAGTCTGGGGCCTGGGGACTTCCCAGAGGGGAGCCACAATCCCCCTCTGCTAATTATTTAAAAGCCTTAACACCATGTGAGGGGAATTTTCCCCCTGTTCTTTTAAATGTTTCTTTTAACATTTCTTGCAAAACAGGTTTCAAGTCTATGAATTCCCCAAACTATTGCCTGTCAAAGAGGCTCAATCTGATTCCTTAAATCTGAAAGAGAGGATCTAGCTGAATAGAACATTCTCTGTGAGGTGTCTGGCTGATGTGCATTCTTCACGTGATTCCACAGCTCAGGGGCATTTCCATGGATGCTCCAGTCTGGGCTCACACTTGCTCCCCAGACAGCGGGCATGTGTGCCAAGGGTCCTTCTCCAGGTCCCAGCAAACAGGAACCAGGTGAAAATAGCCCCCGACCTTAGAGTATAGCATCTCAACTGACCAGGACCTGGGTCACCTTGCCCTGTAACCTGGGCAGCAGTTTCCTTTTCAGTCTGGCTCCCAGCTTTCTTTGCTGTCTGGTTGGTGGTGTCTTCCTGCCCACAAGTCTCATCCATGGCCACAGCTTACTCACTACTTTTTAATCTGTCTGCAGCTTCAAGACACAGGAAGGACTCCAGGTGCTTACCACTTAAAGAACGTGCTGGTCAAGATACAGATTAATGAAAGCAGCATGAACAAAAAGGAACTTACAAATAAAGGAAAACTCGTAAGATTCACATCAGATCTATCAAATGGAACTCTGAGCCGAAAGAGAATGGAAGGACATTGAATAAAAGCTCAATGAAATTAATCAATTTTCTTGATTTAAATGTAAAATAGGATATTTGATTTCATTCTAGAATCTTGATTTCATCCTAGAATAACCCAGTATTACTATATTTCCCTCATATTATACACTTTTATGTATTTAGCACTTCAGAGTGGGGTTATTTACTATTTTGAGAGTAGCATTTCAATATCTTTCACAGTGTCGATGTTAGTGGAATGACTGCCTTAATTAATGCCTTAATTTTTACTTACTTGAAATTCATTTGATTAACCCTTCAAATTGAATGACAATGTAGCTCTATATAGTATTCTATATTAGAGGGTTTCTTCAGTCAACATTTGGCATATCTTACACCAGTCTCTCTGGTATATATTTTCAGTTTATATAGTTTCAGTTGATAAATATGCTGTGTGTCTTTTGAAGGTTTCTTTATGTGATTTTACTTTTCTTTCTGCTCTCACATTCTATCAGTATCTTTGTTGACATTTTAAAGAAAATGCCTGGATCTGGCTGGTTCACTTTCTGGAGACCCTAAGTTTTCTATATCTAATTGTAATGTCTTCCTCCTCGGAATGGGAGAAATTACTAGCAAACTTTGTTTATCTCTATTTCATTTCTTTTGGGACCTTATGATATAACGGTCTTTCTCTTGATGTTGTCAATTCATCACCTTTTCATTTTTTAAATTCTTTTTTCTGTGTACTAATATGTATATTGTTTTTTGCTTTTTTTTGGGTCACACCCGGCAATGCTCAGGGGTTTCTCCTGGTTTTTCACTCAGGAATTATTCCTGTCGGTGCTCAGGGAACATTTGAGATGCCGGGGATCGAACCCTGGGCTGGCACAGGCCGGCCGCGTGCAAGGCAAACGCCCTACCCGCTGGACTATCGTTCCAGCCCCTGTACTAATATTTTTGATGATATTCTTTACCTTATCAAAGAGCTCACTGATTCCATATTTGACATTTTTGTTGAGTTCTTCATATTTTTAGTTTACCCACTAATACACACATATATTTATGTATTCATATATACATCTATATGTACATATACATATACACATAAACTCAGTGCATATTATATATAAGTATAGCATATGTCTATATGCTCAGTAATATGTTACTGAGCATATGTCTATATGTCTATATATGAGCATATGACCAAATAGAGGTTACTGAGCATATAGACATATGCTCAGTAACTCTATTTGGGTTTTCTAGCACTTTCCCTCATATGTTCTCTGTCCTGGTAAAAGTTAACTTCCATTGATATTCTCGTTTAATCAAGTAGCACTAATATTGTTGCTTAGAATTTCTCATCAGGGAGTTTAGGATATTCTGATAACTTTGAGGTCTTTTGTCTTCATCTGTCAACATGTGCTGCTACATGAGCACTAGCAGAGAGAGTCTGGGTTCAAGCTGGCTCAGCCAGTGATGGAGTTTCATGATCAAAAATTTCAGATAGTGGCTGTAGTAATGAGATTACATAGAACTAGAATGTCATGGAGAATCTGCAGTCATTAACATCTTTAGTAGTTGTCACTAAGATCTCTGATCTCTGGTGAAGGCTTAAATGTAATCAATACCAGACAGTGACTGTCTTTACAAAGTCATTGTGAGCGTAAGTAGTGAACACTGGTCACAGTTACAAGTACTCAATAGCAGTTTTAGAACAAGCTTACTTTCATGATTGACAGTGCTTTGTGTTTGCCACCATTTAGCAGCAACTGTTATGCCAAAAATCTAGCAGATCTGTTAGATTTAAATACACATGTCTGTTAAACACACATTTGACAATCTTTGTTGCACAGAGCCTGAGCAGACTAGTGCCGTTGCCAAATGTTCAGAATTGGGGGAGGAGGATGCTGAGGAACCTGTGTGCCAAATGAGAACAGACCTGAATGGTGAGATCCACAGTCATATTTGCCCAGTGTTAAGGCCATGCTAAGTTTGAAGTGACCCATTTGGTTATCTGATGATCAAGCTTTGAGAATATGTGGGCAACTTTTAATAAAATTCAAAGGTGTAGGAAATGATGACTAAAAATTCTATCTCGGCACTGTCGGAAGATATCTTTTGCCAAGGGGTTCATGTGACTTGAATGAGAGGGTTTAAGGTAAGATTCAGTAATTAATACAGATCTTTTTAAAAAATATTTTATTATATGACCATGAGATATACAATTACAAAGATGTTCATATTCGGATTTCGGTCATACAGTGTTCCAGCACCCATCCCTCCATCAGTGCTCATTCTGTATAAAGTTTGTCTAGATCCATGGCGAATGTTGGATAAGATCTGCATAAATGGCCTTCTTTACCCTGCCATCCTAATCTAGGATTCCCTCCTTAATTCTATAACCACAACTATAGTGGTAAATGATAATATTCTGGAAAGAAAACAGTTTTTATGTATGTGTGTGTTGTACATATGTGTGTGTAAATTTCACAGAATGATTGTACCGAGAGTCACCTGAGTTTAGAACTATATCATCAGTAAATTGAAAGAAGAAAAGGGATAGAGCAATTATATTATTCATGTTTCCCATGTAAAAGAAAAATATTTTAGAAGAAAACCCTAATTTCCTTTTTTGTTCTGACACTAATTTCATTGGCAATTTTCACAAAAGACCTAAGAAGAGTCATCTTTTGAAATTTAGTTATCTAATCTCAGCCTCAGCCTGATATTTTTGACTGAATGAACTTTAGAGAGCAATTTAGATGGAAATCTTCAGAGCAAGAGGCACTTTATTTTCCTGTTATCAAAAATAAATACTTTGAACTCTTTAGTACTATAATAGTTTACTGAAAATGTTAACTTCTGGTTTCCAAATTTATTATGCTTCTAAAATAATGAGAAGTTAGAGTATACACAGAGACCTCGACAAACCACATTAACAGCTTATCCTACTTGCTGACCTTCCGCTCCACAGGCTTGACTGTAGATCAATGATGAAGATGTCAGGTCCAGGTTCAGAGTTCAGTGTCATCAGTTTGTCCTCTCAATGGAAGAAACTCAAAACTGCTTATAAGCTGTCTGTCAAGCTAAATACCCTTTCCCTGCACAGCAGAGAAACTGGTCTTTACTCCTCTCTAAATTGCTATAGTTGCTACATGCCCTGCCTATGACATGGCATTGACATTTGACAGAGGTTCACATATGCATACCCTCCTTCTACTCCATCTATGTCTTAAAAACCAGCACTTTCAAGTGATTATGACACTAGGAAGAAAATGCAGGCAATTTTGCACAATTATAAGGCAAATAATGCTATGATAAAAATAATAACTTAAGCACTTTATATAGCTTTATAATATAATTTAATTTATCTTACTGTTCTTACTTTTTATCCGTCACTCATTAATAATGAGCTGTATGGAAGGTCTTACCTTGTACAATTAAGAATTTTAATTCAACATGCAAATTAAAAGCATAAAATGATAAATTAATAGATGAGGAGGAAAAGATTTATGTCTGAATCTTATTTATAATAATTATAAACTAGTGTCCAAATATTTATAATTTTTAAAAGGAATATATGATAGTATAATTTAAAATTCTCAAATTGAGTATTATGTGAACTATTCAAACATGTTTTAACTTATGAAAGAATACTTTTTATTTCTTGTTTACTATGAAAAAGCATATTAAGTTTATTTAAAAATCAATAGGTGCAAATGAATGTATATAAAATGTAAATGAATAAAATTGCATAGTATGTATAGATTGTTTAATAGAGCTCAGGTTCTTAAATATTCTCTTTAGATATCAATTCCCAATTAAGCCTATTATTATATCTTATTCATTATAATTTAAAATAATAAATTCATGTGATAGTAATTTTCCTTTTGATTTATTGACTTCTTTACTTTACAAATTATAATCCTTTTCTTTTTGAAATATGTCATCATGTCAATAATTTTAAAAATACAGAAAAAATTCATATGGACATGAAGAGGGGGAAGTTTCATAGTTCTAGTGCATAAATAAAATCAATGTCTACCTAACCCATATTTGTTGTACAAACATCAACATTCTTCTATCACTATCACCATCTTCCCATTCATTGTCTATTTGCTCAAGCGGGCTCCAGTAACATCTCCATATGTCTTGTCTCATGCTAACCCAAGGACATCTGCTTGTTCCAGGAACATAAAGAACCTCAAACTATTATATTAGGTCATGGGAATGACCTAACATAATTGTTACTGGCATTCGGCATATCAAATACGACATGGGCAGTTTGCCAGGCTTGCTGTGCGGATGGCACACTCTTGTAGTCACCTCTAAATACAGCATTTGTTGATGAACCCCGTGGCTGCAAGTGGCCACACGAGCTGGGCTGTGATAGGCTGGTCTGCTGGATGGAGTTCTGATGAGAGGGAGGTTCAGATGTGGAAAATGGCTGCCCTCATGGAGTGGGGAGTCATATGGCTTGTTATGGAGGCTCTGCTAGGGTGGCGGGTCAGGGCTAGAACACACCATCCCTCCCGGGTGCTCGTGAGTGTCTGGGCACAGGGAGAGCCAGTAGCAGCTCTGCCCCATGTCTCTGAGTCTCTGGATCAGCATACCTGGGCCTGATTGAAAAAAAACTGCTGCAGGGTGGGTGTCGATGATCCGGACTGTGATAGGCTCCGTCTGCTGGATGGAGTTCTGATGAGAGGGAGGTCCAGATGTGGAAAATGGCGGCACTCATGGAGTGGGGAGTCATCTGGCTTTTTGTGAGGCTCTGCTGGCGTGGCAGGCCAGAGCTAGAACTCACCATCCCTCCTGGGCGCCTTGTGAGCAGCTGGGGCACAGGGAGAGCTGGTTGCAGCTCTGCCCCATGCCTGTGTCAACATTCTTATTTTTCAAAGTTGAATAAAATGAGATTATATCGAATTTTTTTCATTTGTGTTTTAAAACCAGCAGTTCATTTTCTTATTTTCTGTTGCTACTTTTGTTGATATTTCTAGTTTTTAGTGTTATTATATATTTTTTAAGCAAAATATGTTCTCATAAGTCCTGAGTATTCTTTATAGGTAAAAAAAACATAAGCAGCAATTCTGTGCTTAGGAGAGCAAACTTGAAGAAAAATAGAGTGACAATAAAATGTACGTACATCTTCCTAAAATGCATATCTGAAGCCAAAGTAGATGATACCTCATAAAAGAAATAATGCCAGACTGGCATTATAATAAACCAGACTGGAACAATAGTACAGTGGGGAAAACATTTTTTTTTTGCAAGTGGCTGACCCTTGCTTGTTTGATCCCCTGCACCCCATATGGTCCCAGTGCAGTGCCAGAAGTGATTCCTGAGTGCATATCAGGAGTAACCCCTGAGCATCAATAGGTTTGACCAAAAATCACTATCACTATCACTATCTTCGAATTTATCATCTATTTGCTAGAGTGGGCACCAGTAATATCTCCATATGTCCTGTGTCATGCTAGTAGAACCCAAAGGCAACCGCTTTCTCCAGGAACATAAAGAGCCTCAAACCATTATATTTGGTCATGGAAATGACCTAATATAAATGTTACTGGTATTTGGCATATCAAATAAAACACGAGCAGCTTGCCAGGCTTGCCGTGCGGGTGGCATACTGTTGTAGTCACCTCTAAATAAAGCATTTATTGATGAACCACATGGCCGCTAGTGGCTGCGCGAGCTGGGCTGTGATAGTCTGGTCTGCTGGGTGGAGTTGAGACCAGAGGGAAGTCCGGATGTGGAAAATGGTGGGCCCCATGGAGTAGGGGGTGTCGTCTGGCTTGTTGTGAGGCTCTGCTGGGGTAGCAGGCCAGGGCTAGAACCCGCCATGCCTCCTGGGTGCCTCCTGAGCGGCTTGGCACAGGGAGAGCAAGTAGCAGCTCTGCCCCATGTCTGAGAGTCTCTGGTTCAGCATACCTGGGCTGGATTGCAAAAAAAAAACTGCTGCAGGATGGGTGTCAGTGATCCGGGCTGTGATAGTCTGGTCTACTGGGTGGAGTTGTGAGGAGAGGGAAGTCCGGATGTGGAAAATGGTGGGCCCCATGGAGTAGGGGGTGTCGTCTGGCTTGTTGTGAGGCTCTGCTGGGGTGGCAGGCCAGGGCTAGAACCTGCCATGCCTCCCAGGAGCCTCCTGAGCGCCTGGTACAGGGAGAGCAAGTAGCAGCTCTGCCCCATGTCTTTCGCCTTTTTGACCAAAAAACAGCCAAAAAATTGCCAAGGACAGGAGAGAATATAGCCTAAGAGAACATGACTTGCACTGCAAGGAGCAGCTGGGGATACTCTTGAGCACCACTATAGAAGGCCTATGGCAGCACTGTGTCTTCATCACTAGCTGGTCAACTGCTGGCCTGTGTTGAGAGGGTCAGGAGTGACCCTCTCATATGTCGTACCATGAAATAATACGAAAATAATGCCAACATATATTACATAGGAGTTGTTTGAAATTACATATTACATATATTATATTACATATGACATATCACATATGTAGTATTACATATGACACATTGCATATGTAATATTACATATCACATATTGCATATGATATAGGTGTTATCTGAAATTTGGAAATAAGAATCACTTATCACTATTATTGGAAAACAGGATATAAAATAGTGTCAAGTTTAACCATTAAGATTTTCTTTGAATTTATCTAAGAACATGAAATTTTGCCTTCCATCATACCATATAATTTAATGCACTATTTTGAATTCTCACTCATGTTGCACATTTAAGTTTCTTCACTTAATATTTGTTATTACATTCACTTGATCACTTGAATCCCGTCATTCATCGATTTGCTCAAGCGGGTGCCAGTAACATTAATATAATGTAATGTTATTACATTATATTTATAAATGTTTTAATAAATTAATGTCAGCTAGTAGTAAAAATATTTCTTCAGGTTTATTTCCCCAAAAATTAGAGAAGGGTTTTCCATGTATTATTTTTATTCTAATACATTTTTGAAAGGTACTTTAGGGTAAAAAATAAATAAATAATAAAAAGAATAAACCAGTCGGGACGACCTCCAAAGAATAGACAAAATGCCAATTAAGTAGAAGGAATAAGTTACATGAATTTACATGTAGATTTTTCCATTATAAAATTCATATTCGAGCCAGAGTGATAGCACAGCAGGTAGGTATTTTGCCTTGCAAGTGGCAGACCTGGGTTTGATCCCATGCATCCCATATGGTCCCCAAAGCACTGCCTGAGCATCGCCGGTGTGACCCAAAAAAGGCAATAAATAAATTAATTCATTAAATAAAATAAAATTCACACTCATCTTTATCTAAAACATACTATGTATATGCAAATGACTATAACGTTAACCTTAAATGTAATGTATATATAGTTAAAAATACACAGAAATTTAACTGAAACAGTTTTTGGTCTTCCTCTTTATTTTATGTGAAACACTAAAGTTAATTTCTTTTTTTAAGTTATATTTTGCTTAAAGTAGTTAAGTTTTGTTTTAAAAAGAGTTTCCCACCAAAATTTTTTACTTTATATTTAGTCAGCTTTTACGCTATACCTGGTGGTGCTCAAGGGACTATGGAATGTGGGGAATTGAATCCAAAAAGGCACATGCTAGAAAATTGCCTAACGTGCTGTATTGTCACAGCTCTTACCACCAAAGTTTTTAATTTATTTGAAAATACTATTTTTATTTTGTAAAACACGACTCATAATTCTAAACACAATGAGTTATATTGTTAGATTTGAAGTCCCCCTACTTTTATAATTTATAATAAGAAAGAGTTTTTAATGTTTTTCTAAATCATTATCTTTTTATTATGAGTACAGTGGAGATTAAGGTCTCTCACCACCCCTACAAAATAGGCAGTTAACATAGAAGACCTAACACGGCTATGTTTAAAAGAGCTTTCTCCTTCAAGCACTGCTGGAAGTAGACTAAATGACCTTGAACAGTGCTTTGTGTGACCCTACGGGCCCCCAGCATATGGGACCTGGACATTTAACTGTTGAGCTAGGTGGCCAAGAAGGACTAGGAATTACTTCCTGCCCGAGTACTACTTAGGAGATCTACTACTCCACCACTAATAAATATCTTTTCAACATTGCTGAAAATGGCTGGCTTCTAGGCCCTTGTTTTTCAGTGCTTGACTAACCAACAGTTAACTCATGAAGATGATTCTGTCTTTAGATTTTAAAATAACAAGATTCCTTTCTTTCAAATATAGAATATTGGTACATACTAGGCAGCAGATACTTGTGCAAACAACTTCAATAAGAACCAGTTCTCATGAGGTCTCTAGCTTTCTGGTAGACAATGCACTGACATAATCTTTGTTGGAGGAACTAAGTGTATCTTTAGCTCTATCCAAAAATAACAGAAGCTTGTGTCTGAATTTCACTGAACTGCATCCCATCAATCTTTCCCTCTTCTAATTCAGCTTTGACTCTGTGCTGAGTTTTCTGCATCCATCTAGGAAAACTCCAAGGGTAAGAGAGATCGTAATGGAATGGACAATGTAACTCTGGCAGCCTATTATGTTAGCTGAAGTGATATGCTTCATTCTAGCTGGAGCATTAAATTGAGGATGTGAAACCTGGTTATTTCTTTCCCTGTAAGATGATAGATGATGGGGTTCCAGACAGTGAAGAGTCTGTACAAGGTTAAAGAAGGGTGACATAGGTAAAGCATCAGGTGACAGTATGGAATTTGCATTGTAATAAAGAATTGCTTTTTAGTTTCTAAAATTCCAGTTTTGTACTTTTAAAGCACAAGGAGCACAAGGAGGACGATTTTGACTGATACAAATTCTGAGTAACTTTTTATGCTGAAAATAAGGTTATATAGCATGAAGGGTATTTTAAATTATGGATTAATAACAATAATATCTTCCCATGCATGATAAATTGCATTATCTGTCACTCATAATCAAAATTTAATGAATGCAGTTTACTTCATTAGAACAGATTATCCTCTAGTTCATGATTTTGTCATTGTGTTACAAATAATAATGACAATCTAAACTGAATTTATGTAGATTACAGTATGCCATAATTTATAAGAAAACAGTTTTATGAAGATATCTAAGAGTTTATAATATGTGCAATAATATTCATTTGAAAATACTTTGCAAATCTGATACAGGATATATTGCCAGTAAGTTAAAATGATAACGTGATAAAAAAAAGTCACAAAATATGATTGACACTGAATTGTGTGTTACTGAATAATACAAGAATCAGGTCATTGTCATATACTGAAAAACAATGGATTAGAAGCCATTCAAATTCAATATTATAAATGAGATTTTCATTAATACTGAAGAGGGAGATTTCCTAAATTGTGCACAGGGCAGGAAGTCACTCCTAGTGCTTCTTGGTCACCACAATTGAGTTAAATGACTGGGTCAAACATGCTGAGGTAGTTGGACAATTTTCAGCACTAAACTTAAATTACATTATCTTCAATATAATATTTGAATATAGTTTGTTCACACAAAACATAGTGTCTAAGAAACAATGAATCTAAATTATTATGTGTATCCAAAACATTTAATTTTAGAGAAAGTTTATAAATATGAGATAAACTTGCTGCTCATCTTGAGGGTTTACAAGTGGAAGACATATATCTCTATCATTTAAAAAGTTCATAGAAACAAGTAAGAGATCATACTTATGTGATCTTTGTGTCTTTTTTAGTTTATTTGCATTTACTCAAGCAAATAATTTTCTGGTGAAAAAAGGATGTAGGTTAAAGACTAGATAATGCTATATTTCTTGAAACCTAGGCATGCAATCTTGAACAATTTATCCTGTTCCATGTAGAATCATTTGATCTCTTGGTTGCTTGACACCCCATTATTCATCCATTTGCTTGAGCAGGCGCCAGTAACATTTCCATTTGACCCTATCATGTGCCAGTGTAGCCCAATGGCATCTGCTTGCTTCAGGAATATGAAGAGCCTCAAAACATTCATTCAGGTCTTGATGAAGAAGTCAGACCTCCTTGTAGGTGGGCAACCTCGTAATCTTTTGACATCCCATGAGATCTAGTCAGTAATGGCTCTAGTCCAGCGGTCATCTCCAAATCGCATTATATGTCTAGCCCATCTGACTTTCAACGCCTTGGCAAAGAGAGACAGCACCCCCTGACTCTGGATCGTTGATGGAGGTCAGAAAGCCAGATTACTTCTCTCACTTGAGTGAGGCACGATATTCCAAGCATAGCTCTTTTGTTTCTTCTTTGGGAGACAAGAATAGCATTCTCATCCTGCTTTTGTAGGGCCCAGGTTTCTGAGACATACGTTAATGCAGGGAGAATGGTGGAGTCAAAAGAGATGTGCCCAGAGCCAGAGATTTTTTGTCCTTTTAGCTATTTCTTCAATGGTCTTGAAGGCATTCCATGCCCCTCTCTTCCTCCTGTGTAGCTCAGGTTTTAGGTCATTCATCATGTTGACTTCTTGACCTAGGTACACAGAACTGCTGCATTCAGAGATGTTTGTTCTGTTGAGAGTGAATGGGTCATCTGGAACTAGTTCATTTTTTTCATGAACATTGTTTTGTTGAGATTGAGCTCTAGATCTATCTTCCCACATTCTCGGTAAAAGTCAGCCAGCATTTCTGCCACTTGGCTAATGTTTGCCTGGCCGATGTCATTGTCATCCCAAACTTCCAAACAGGATCAGAATCCCATCTCCTTCATGCAAAATTCTACGTCACACAATGGGGAGAAAAGGCTGCAAAGTTTAAGAAGAGAACACCCAGAATGACCACCAATTGGGAACTCCTTGGCACCATTGCGGCAACATGGGAAGATGCCATAATTGACAACATCAATGAAGAATATAATCGACTTGTTCAGCACCTCCATGATTGTGCGAAGAATGCCGAGAGAGAAAGACACAAAAAGACACCTGTCTTCTAAAATTCAAATTCTTGAGCTCATTCACCAACATGGCAAGGTGTGAGTCTCAAGCAACCATATGCTAACCTACAAGCTCACAAAGCAGTGCAGAGAAGTGATAAAGGAAGACCTCAAAGAAAGAAGAGCAGAAATACTGGCCAATGCAGCAGAAGCCGGGAAAAGTATTGCAATGCCCACCTGTCCTTCACCAACTAAAAGACCAACATAACAGCCCTCCGACGTCCTGATGGATCAACCACATCTTTCAGATAGGCAATGGAGAAGATTATCCATGACTGCTCAGATCTCTTTGATAGCTAAGTCCACCTGCTCACATACCAAATTCCACAGGATGGATATGTCGCTCCAAATGTTCTCCCTTCTGAAATCAGACATGCCATTTCTTTGGTAAAGAAGCAAAAAGCACCTGGCCCAGACAAAGTCAGATCCGAACACCTGAAGAATCTGCCATCAGTACTCATCAATACACTGGCTCGGCTCTTCACATGCTACCTGTCTGAATAAAAGGTGCCCTCCCAATTGAAAACCAGCAGGACAGTTCTACTTTCAAGAAGGGAGACAGCCACAGTATTGGCAACTATCGCCCCATCTGTCTGTTGTCCATCATCTACAAGCTGTTCAATCGAGTCATCCTGAACAGGATTGGCAGAATATTAGATGGACAATCATGCAAGAAAGCTCAGTTTCAAAATGGATTCTGCACAATCTACCATATACACATGGTAACCAAGCTTATTGCAGTTCTAGGGAGTTCAAGATGCTGCTCTGTCTCACCTTCATTGATTTAAGGAAAGCCTTTGATTCAGTTGAGACAGAAGTGGTCATTGAAGCCCTAGCCAAACAGGGTATTCAAACGCAACACGTCAAGATCCTTTCGTGAGCTGTATTATGGATTCACCACCAGGATCTCACCATTCTACAAGGAAGTTGTCGGGGCGCTCCGCCAGGGGTCCCCGACAGTGCCGGGAAGCGAGTTCCCTTCTATCTCCGAAGCCGGAGAGGAATGGATGAACACTCAGGAATCCGATGCAGTTTTAAAATGCTTTACTTATCACAGGTTCAGGCACACAAATCAGCAAAAAGAAAAACCCGATGCTTAGGATTCCAGGCTAGAACCCCAGCCACGTGTAGGCCAAGATGGCGACCACCACGTGTAAAAGCTTCCAAGCAGGGCGAACGCTCAGAGCGAGCAAGCGCCCCCAAAGAAGCGCCAGAGTGAAAACCGGTTAGTTTATACCCTGCAACTCAGACCTTCCTCCCATTGTTATGGAAAGCAGGGAGTGTTAAATGTCCTTAGGCAATCCCTCCCTGCATCTCACCTAGGCCCTTAAGTATGCTAATGTTTTGAGCCAAATGCAGCAGCCCTTAAAGGAGTCCTGCAACAACTCCCCCTGATTAGTTTACTAATAAAAATTGAAAAGCTAAGAAATATTTAGTAATGTACATAAAATTAAGATAAGAAAAAACAATTCGAATTACAAAATGATAATACATGTTACTTTAGGATCCTAACTTGTTTTTGGACCCAAAGCAAAGTTCAAGACAAAGTGTTTCTAGCTGTCTGATTATAATGGACTATAGTTTGCACTGTATATAATTTGTGAGAGTCAATTTGCTATATTTTATGTAAAGTCAGGTGTCTGGAGCAAAGTCTGTGGGGCTACTTCTGGAACAGCAATAGCGGTGATCATATGAGTATGAGTCTCTGGAGAGCAGTGATCAGGAACTCGTTGAATTGTCAGGAACACTGGATCGGGTTTCAGGAACACTGGAACAAATATCTCGAATTCTGGAACAGGAGTCTTGAGTGCTGGAACAGGTGTCCAGAACATCGGTGTGATATCTTGAACTCTGGAACAGGAGTCTTGAGCGCTGGAGCAGGTGTCTGGAACATCGGTGTGGTATCTTGAACTCTGGAACAGGAGTCTTGAGCGCTGGAGCAGGTGTCTGGAACATCGGTGTGGGCGTCTTGCAGGGCTTCTTTAGCAAGTGGACACTGGCACCGGTAACTGTACCTGTAGCTTAGGCGAGACAAAAACACTTTTCGAGGTTAATCACAAGTAGAGATTTTAAGGCTTTGTAGGGATCCAAGTCTGAAATGGAGAGAAGAACATAAAGAAGCTCCAACATGGGTGGAGCAGGGAAATAAGTATGAGAATTGATGATTTTAAAATTGATAAATCTAGTGGATCAGCAGTGGAGCTGATGAATGTAATAGAGGTTTGTAGTGGTCAGAAATTGAGAAGGTAGTAGTTGAGACATAACATAGACACAACATTAATCACAAACATAATGGTGGCCACCACATGCACACACACGCACACATACATTTGATCGATCAATATCTTACAGCTGTATATGTGACCCATTTAGGGTGATAAATGGTAACGAGTCAAGGGCTTCATGAATATAAAGACGGCAAATGATGGTGAGAAAGTGTCTTTTCCTGTGAATAGAGCATTGGGAAAATTAGTTTTGCAAATTATTAAATTTTTAGCGAGCACTGTGATCAGAGTCCAAAGCCTCGAGCAACATAGAAAGAATCTGCAGCAGCGAAGTTCTTTTTCTGCAAATACCTGTGAGCAAAACATTAAAAAAGGAAACTTTAACATTAGTCCTTGAAACATATTGACATTGAGCACTATATTCACAGTCCACCCATTTTTCCACCTTTTTTTTTTAAGAAAGAAAATATTTAGGCTGTAAGGCAAGATATTAGACATGAAACATGATCACAGACTGCAAAACAAGATCATTATTAAAATGAACCAATCCAGGAAGTTTAAACAGCAACTTGCAATTTAAAATTTAAGACTTTATATTGAAAGAATTAGTTGTTTTCTGATTCTTGGAGAATTCTAGTCTTAACAAGTCGCAGAGGAACCCAGAGTTTCTTGGCAGGGTTATCGTCTGTAGAAATGAAAGCATAGCCTCTTCCCCGAATGAGGAGGTGACCTGCAATCCATTTATCATCAATTTTCACCCAGATAGGTGAATTGACTGTTTTTTGAGTTTGCATATCTTCTTGAAAGTGACGTTCAGCCGCGGTATAGGGATCTCCTTGAGGTATATTTAAGAAGTTTAAGGTGAATAATGTTAAAGATAAAGAGTCCATTGGAGGCATACTTGTTTTTCGTTGCTTTAATAGCTGAGTTTTAAGCGTTCTGTGGGCACGTTCAACTATTCCTTGTCCTTGTGGATTATATGGAATTCCTGTAATATGTTTGATCTGCCATACCTCGCAAAAGGATTTGAAGGTTTTGCTGGTGTAAGCAGGACCATTATCTGTTTTTATGGTATGGGGAATACCCATGACGGAGAAGCACTGGAGTAAAAATGAACAAACAGATTTAGCTCTTTCAGGCGTCATAGGAACAGCCCATATGAACCGGGAATATGTATCGATGACCACATGAAGGAAAGGTTTGTTGGAAATAAGTTAGTATGAGTTATATCCATCTGCCACAATTGGTTTGTCTGTAAACCTCGAGGATTTGCTCCTGCTACATGAGATGTACAATGTAAAGGAGCACAGACAGGACAGTTGCGGACAATTTGTCTAGCTTGTCTCCATGGGATGCCATGGTGTACATGAAGGCGGCGGGCATTTGTATGTAGAGTCTGGTGCTCTTCCTCAGCTGATTTAAATACTGGTGCTGCCAAGAGATCTGCTGCTTCCCGTTTCCTCGAACCATTGGCCCGGGAGTCGGCTGTGAGAACGGATGTGGGAGATGTATATAGGGAATGTTCTATTTCGGAGGAGATCTTGTAATTTATGGAGTAGCTCCTGAATTATAGGATTATGGGCATTTAAAGAAGCAGTGACAATTCCAGGAAATAAACCAACTACATATGCAGAATCACTCACCACATTACATGGGCCAGATACATGGGATAGTAAATGTATCAGGGTGGCGAGTTCCACTTGTTGGGCAGATTTATGATTTGTATGTACAGTAGTGGTCAATGAAGGACCTGTAATTCCACCCCTTCCTGATGAGGAGCCATCAATATAATACACTGGAGCATCAGGAATGGGAGAGGAGCGGACAATGGTGGAAATTAAAAAAGGTGTCCTTTTCAGAAATTCCCAGGTTTTTCCAGCTGGGTAATGATAAGATATTTCTCCTGAAAAAATCTGCTAAAGCTCTCTGAAGGATTTCACTGAGTGGTAAAACAGCTTCAATTTCTTTTTTTAGGGACAGGTAGTACAATTACATGGGGATCATGTCCAAGTAATACTTGGGTTCTTGATCTTCCCTTAATTATGAGGTTAGCTATCATCTCAAGGTAAGGTGTAGCAGTACGATTCTGCTTGTTATGTAAGTAAACCCATTCTAACGGTCCAGATAATTGGGCTATAGCAGCAGTTGGAGACTCGGGAGTGTTGAAGACCAAGAACCATACCTTTTCTCCGGGATTAAATCTGGAGAGGTAAGATTTTTGAAGCCGATCCATGAAAAAATCTAATTCCTTCTGAGCTTTAGGAGTTAGCTGCCTTGGGCTATTTAAAAGCAGGATCACCTTCAAGGGTGTGGAACAGGTTACTGAGCTCACAGTTAGGAATACCAAGGGAGGGCGCACCCAGTTGATATCCCCCAGCAGTTTTTGAAAATCATTCAAGGTTTTGAGCCCTTTCTGACTAATGGACATTTTTTGAGGGCGCACTGTAGTGCGGTCAAGAGCATAGCCCAAATATTCATATGGAGGCTGCATCTGAATTTTTTCCGGAGCTACTTGTAAGCCAGCCTCTGGTAAAACTGTCATTACATCATTATATAAATTCTGGAGATCTCTGGAATTATCACAAGCTAGCAGGATATCATCCATGTAGTGGATGATGTATGCACCAGGAAATTTAGCACGAATGGGTCGCAAAACCTCATCAACAAAGTGTTGACACATCGTAGGTGAATTAGTCATCCCTTGGGGCAATACTGTCCACTGAAACCTATGTGAAAGACCTTTATGATTAATGAAAGGGACTGAAAATGCAAACATTTTCCGATCATCTGTGTGGATAGGTATGCTGTAAAAGCAGTCTTTTAAATCTATGATAATTAGCGGCCAATCCTTAGGAATAGCTGCTGGAGAGGGAGCTCAGGTTGTAGGGCTCCCATGGGGACCATAGTAGAATTTACATTCCTTAAGTCAATCAGCAAACGCCATTTGCCTGATTTTTTTCTGTATTACAAAAACAGGAGGAATTCCATTCTGAAAACGTTTCCTCAATATGTCCTAATTTCAGCTGTTCTTCCACTAGATTTGTTAGCGCCTCTAACTTTTTGGTATTGAGGGGCCACTGTGGTGTCCATATAGGTTTGTCAGACTTCCACTGAATACGGATAGGTGGTGGGCGCTTAACCACAGCGGCCCCAATTGAAAAGGGTCACTCCCGGTGTTAGGCTTATTATGGAGAGCTGGAATTGGTGCTCGACAGGGAATTGGACAAGGTATGTAGATTACTGCCCCCACTGCTCCAGCATGTCTCGACCCCACAAAGTTAAAGGAATAGGGGCTATATAAGGCTGGACCATGGCTACATTCCCTTCAGGGCTAATACACGGCAGCCACCTCGCACTCTGTCAGAGAAGAGAGGAGGAGATATTGCCTACCCCGCTCAGGCTATGGGACACTTTCTTTAGGGCCCAGTTAGAGGGCCAATACTTGGTGGAGATTATGGATATGTCTGCCCCTGTATCCAATATGCCTTTGAATTTCCTTTTATAAATTTCGATGGGTATAACCGGCCGCTTGGCCTGAGAAATTCTGGCAGTGTACCCAACTAGATAGTTAGCAGGTAGCTGGTGGGCTTGGTTCTGTGTGGCTGCATAACCAACAATGAAGTTGGCAGAATGGTTGGTACTGTTTAAGCCACCAGCTGTAGGGTGTTAGGACTGACTACACGGATCCTCAAAAAATAATAATAGTTTAACAAGTGGTTCCCCCTTTTTAAAAGTCCATTTAGTTGGCACAGATATTGACAGTATTATCTCTCCATGAGATTCAGGATCCAGAAGTCCGAAATGCACCATAATTCCCTTAAATTTCAGCCAATCGCTCCCTGAATTAAACCCATACTACCTGGGGAGCAGGTCCTTTTATCCCTGTTTTTAGCATGTAGGGGTCTTGACTTGGGTATATTGTGACAGTCTTAGGGCAGAGAATGTCGAGACTGCCACTGCCTGATGGGGTAGGCCAGAGAGCATTTATTGACTGTAATTCTGTGGATTCTGATTCGGAGGATACTGGGCAGGTGGAATGAAGGAGAGTGCCCTTGGATTCAGCTGGGCCTGGGGCTGGCCCCCCCACCCAGTTTCCCGCATTAGGGGAGGCATAGATGTTATTTGAGCCTGCGGAGCTTTGTGGAACCTGGGAGGGGGTCCATGTAACATTTCCTATAAAGGGATTATTAGAATGTTGCCCTTTATTGATAGTTTTAGAAGATGGGCAATCTCTACGGGTGTGTCCCTTCTTTCCGCAGCTAAAGCAGGTTATCTGTCCAGATGAAGCCTGAGGCTGACTTCGCCTCCAAGACCGACAGTCTCTGGCCCAATGTTTTCCTTTTCTGCACCTTGGGCATGGTCCAGGTGGGGCCCTCCGAGGGGTGGAGCTGCGATAATTAGAATAGTTTCTCCGATTATTGTTTATCCTTTGAAGTTTATTGTTTCTCCCCCTAGAGCTGTCTGACATTTCATCCCTCTCCTGATCCTCCTGCTGTATGGGATAAGCCTCTATATCATCCTGTGTTTTATGGGAGGTTAAACCGACATTTCTACAGGCCATTAGATACCCCATGAGGTCATCCTTTTCCTTAATACTATATAGTAATGCTCGACATTTTTGATTAGCATTCTCATATGCTAAGTTTCGTTTTAGGATTTCTTGAGTGGTTGGGTCTTGAACCTGTCTTTGGATTGTTTCACATAATCTCCCAACAAAATCAAAGTATGGTTCATCACGACCCTGGTAAATTTTCGTATAGTTACCTAGAAATTCTGGGTCGGAACCTACTCTTTCCCACGCTTTTAATGCTGTCTCCAGAACAAATTTTAAAATAGGTTCAGGTAATGTCACTTGTTTTGCTTTCTTTTGCCATTCACCTTCACCTTTTAGCATGGCAAAAGTTATAGTATGGCCTGATTCCTTTTCTCTTAACGTGTCAATATTCCGGTTAACCCCATCTGCATACCACATTTGCCATTGCATGTACTGTGATTTGTTTAGACAAGTATGGGCTACCATTTCAAAGTCTCCCAATACCCACTGATCATTTTCGCTCCAATCAGCTAAATATTTTAAAGTATAAGGACTTGATATTCCAAACCTGTCGCAAGCCTTCCTAAACGGGGTTATTGCCTCAATTTTTAAGTCTTCATGAATCGGTTTTACTTTTATCTTTAGATTGGTCATGAGAAAGATTGCTGGGCTTTGCTCTTTGACTCGAGCTAATCTGTTTCTCCCCTTCTTCCTCATCAGAGCTTGTAGTATCTGGCAGAGGAACATCTACCCCATTGAGGGTATTAACTTTGGGGAGATTTTCAGCTTGGGAATTTGCCTCCTCTGGGTTTTCCTGTTCCTCCTCTAAGTTATCAGCCACATTAGAATTCTTTTTTAGATTTTTTTGCTGGGAATGTATACACCTTTTTCAAGTCTACAGCTTTGGGGCGTGTTTGTGAATGGCTTTTAGTTGGTTCACGCCTCAGTATTGGGTATGCGCTAGGTCCTGATTGATAAGTTATGAAATCAGAAATCTCCCTGCGTAACACATCCATTTCTTGGTTTAAGTTTTCAAGTTTCCTATATGTTTCTTCCTTTTGTTCTTTCAATCTTATGTGTAACTTCCAAACCTCCTCTTTCTGTCCTCTATTCTATCTCTCTGTTTGTCAATTTCTTCCTCTAAGATAGTCCTGATTTTATCGATATCCTTCTTCTGCTCTTCAAACTTTACTTCAAATTTTAAATCCTTTTTAATAATTTTACTTTCCTGTTCTTCTAATTTTTTCTTAGAATTTTAAATCCTGCTCTTCTAGTTTTTCTTTGAATTTTAAATCCTGTTCTTCTAATTTTTTCTTTGAATTTTAAATCCTGTTCTTCTAATTTTTTCTTTGAATTTTAAATCCTGTTCTTCTAATTTTTCTTTGAATTTTAAATCCTGTTCTTCTAATTTTTTCCTCAAATTTTAAAACCTGTTTAATAATTTTACTTTCCTGTTCTTCTAATTTCTTTTCAAATTTTAAACTCTGTTTAATAATTCTGTCCCTCAAGCTTTAAGACCAGTCTACCTGTAGTTTTATAATCCTCACTTATTTCTTTAATCGCTGAGTAAACCTCGTCCCTTAAGATTGCATTCAATTTATTACTTTCTTCCCTCTCTCTATTAAACATTGTCCTTACACAAAGGTACAGTTTAAAAATCGCAAGGACCCAGATGATTTGTGAAAAGACAGAGTAGTTCTCAGAAAGAAACTTTATAGACTGGGCTATGTATGGTTCTGAGCCAATAAAAGATACAATGTATCTATACCATGAGATATCCATCATTTTACTCACGGTTCGGAGGCAGATGATCTCTGTCTGATGATAATTAGACCAGGCGATGTTCGTGGTGCCCGACGCCAGGGACGCCAAATGTCGGGGCGCTCCGCCGGGGTCCCCTACAGTGCCGGGAAGCGAGTTCTCTTCTACCTCCGGCCGGCGAGGAATGGATGAACACTCAGGAATCCGATGCAGTTTTAAAAGGCTTTACTTATCACAGGTTCAGGCACACAAATCAGCAAAAGGAAAAACCCGATGCTTAGGATTCCAGGCTAGAACCCCAGCCACGTGTAGGCTAAGATGGCGACCACCACGTGTAAAAGCTTCCAAGCAGGGGCGAACGCTCAGGGCGAGCAAGCGCCCCCAAAGAAGCGCGTGAGAGTGAAAACCGGCTAGTTTATACCCCTGCAACTCAGACCTTCCTCCCATTGTTATGGAAAGCAGGGAGTGTTAAATGTCCTTAGGTAACCCCTCCCTGCATCTCACCTAGGCCCGTTAGTATGCTAATGTTTTGAGCCAAATGCAGTGGCCCTTAAAGGAGTCCTGCAACAGGAAAGTGATCATTGATGTTAAAAGAGGGTTTCAGCATGGTGATACCATTTCACCAAAATTCTTCAGCACCACCCTAGAGGAACGTCATGCGACAATTAGAATGGGAAGAATGGGAGTAAAGATAGATGGTCGACAACTACACCACCTCCGCTTCACTGATGACATCATTCTAATAACACCATCTAGAATAGTCTTTCTTAATATTTGAAAGCAATGTTTAGATAATATTCATTAATATAATATCATGCAATAAAAATAATAATTAGACCATAGCATAGAATGAGCATAGAAATCAAGAAGTAAATTTTGATTCAGACCCTACTCATATTATTTAATAACTTGATTGGCAACAAATGGTCAATGGGAGTAAGTTAAAATAAAATAAAGAATTTGACATCCAGCTGCCTCTATTATGTAAGCTCATCTACTGACCTTGTTCCAAAGACTGATAAATAAATATCAGAAGAGATCAACTAGGTGCAAAAAATTATCAGGCACTGAGTTCTTGTTGAGACCTCAGGGGCAATCTCTAAATGTGGTGAACCTCATTCCTACCCTACCAATACCTGGTCAGCAACACTCACAGCCCAGAGATGCTGCCATGCATCTTTAAACTCTGCAATACTAATGTGTCACTCTGCCATGCATCTGTAAATTCTACTACATTAACATCCTAGAAGGAGCACACCAGATTTGATTGGAATGTAACATAAAAGCCAACTAATCTTGACTGACAAAAACATTAACACAGAAGGCTACACTTGCAGCAACAACTTAGTAAATCCTTAGACAAGGAGTTAATGTTCCCATAGTAAGATAAAAATTATTTTCAACAATTTTCTTTTACTAATTAGTTTTTTATGTCTCCATTAGCCAATTAGTGATAATAAGCAATATGGAACAAAGTATTTCAAGCCTGCTACAGGGCCAAGGCTGGAGGGTTCACTGTATCACTGTTTTCCCATTCATCATCAATTTACTCAACTGGGCACCAGTAACATCTCCATATGTCCTGTCTCATGCTGGTAGAGTCTGAGAGCATCTGCTTGCTCCAGGAACATAAAGAGCCCCAAACCATTCCATCAGGTCATGGCAATGAGGTCTATAAATGTTACTGGTATTTGGTATATCAAATACAACACGGGTAGCTTGCCAGGCTATGCCATATGGTGGCATACTCTTGTAGTCACCTCTGATCTCCAGCATTTATTGTTGAGCCAGGCTGTGATCTGCTCTTCTGCTGGGTGGAGTTCTGACAAGAGGAGAGTACTGATGTGGAAAATGGCGGCCCTCTTGGAATTGAGGGTCGTTTGGCTTCTTGTGAGGCTTTGCTGGGGTGGCGGGCCAGGGCTAGAACCCGCCATCCCTCCTGGGTGCCTTGTGAGCAGCTGGACATAGGGATAGCCAGTTGTAGCTCTGTCCCATGTCTGTGAGTCTCTCAAGGCTGGAGGGTTGGCTGGGAAAATAAAGGCAATGGTGGAGGGAAGGTGTCAGTAGTTTTAGTTTTTGGCATCAACTTTGGCTTATTGACTACCTGTAACAAATCACCATGAACAACTTAGTTGTCATATTGTGTTAAAGTACTCATTTTCTGTCTCAGAATCTTAAGTATAGTTCCATAATGTTTTTGTTTTCTATTACTCACCCTACATTAAATTCTAACTACTATTTCAATAAACCTATAAAGTGTAAGAATTACTACAGAAGCCAAAGTTTTGTATACTGTTATCAGGGCCTATGCAGAAAGGAGGGCACTAAACCCTTTTGTATATCTAAAACTTATAGTCCTTGCTAACCAATGTAAATTAAAAAGAAACTAGTTAACAGCTTGGCCTATGAAATAATCAAATAGATTTTATATGTTAATTTTGAGTAAATTTAAGTAAATTAAGTGTGTGCAGAATAAGTCAAATAAACATAGATAGTGAATATTATTATCCTATAAATCTAAATGAAGACAACATTCAATAATAATAATAATACTAAAGAATAATACTATATATCAGACAAAGGACACACATAATTTTTTACAAAAAGTGAAACATTTTATTATATGCTTCATGGAACCAGCATCATCTTTTCTAAAAAGAGATTTTATTGAAGCCAGAAAATTTTAACCTTTATTGCTTTAACTGATAATCCATTTTGAATTGAGAACCAGGGAGAGCCTTGGGAAAAAAAGCACTTAGTTGAAAAATTATTTTTTCTAACACCTTGAGAGTCATTAAATTTCTTTCTTATAAGCATTACAGAAAGCATAGGGACATCACCTTTTGCTTCTGCAGTAATTTTACACTTTATAGGTTTATTGAAATAGTAGTTAGGACTTAATATAGGAAGAGTAATAGAAAACAAAAACATTATGGAGCACTATTTAAGATTTGGAGACAGAAAATGAGTACTTTAAGACAATAGCAATCACAGAAGCAAATTCTAATAGCTATTTACAATTACCAAATCACATCGAAACAAAGAGCAATAAAAAAGAGTCTACAGGAGTAGGATACAAAAGATAATTACAAATAAAAAATTTAAAAGTTTAAAAAGGCTGGAGAAACGAATAATATATTAATGCTAAGGATGCTAACTTAACAATATCTTAAAATAAACTTATCTGCAGCCCTGGAGAGCACCCAAAATAAAACAAACAAACAAACAAACAAACAAGCAGATAGACAAATAATAAATAAATAAGAACAAAGGGACACTTGTCTTAAACTAAGTCTAAATTGCCCACCACTTTTCCCATTCTCCAAATTTTAGAGTATTTTTATTGCATTAAAAACATAGTACAAGTAATACCAATAATTTGCTGTGATCAGGGATTGCTGGGAAACACTGCGCTGGGTAGAGCGGTGTGTTCCCCAGCAATATCAAGGAGCAGGAGTGAATCCCCTTCTATCTCAAAGGACCAGCAGCAGGCAGACATAGTCACAAATTCAGCAAAATTCCAAAAGGCTTTACTCAAACAATTCTGGCAATATAATCCAAAATCATGAAAACCCCACACTTTAAGTTCCTAGCCAGACCCAGACCACATGCTCAGTTCAGGATACTAATGCAAGATGGCTGCTGGACCTCACACCAGTCCCAGGTCAGACCCATACTGGAAGAAGATATCCCCTTCTTCTTCGTCCTTGCTTCTTTTCTTCTCAGAAGCACCCCAAGGGCTTCCAGTTCAGCCCATTGTAAACTGGGCCTTCTAGAGACAAAGCCAGGTATCTTCTTTAAGAGTTCAGTGCCCTCCTTTCTGCATAGGCCCTGATAACAGTATACAAATGTTTATCTTCAGGTGAGCTCTTGGCCAAATCTTAACAAATGCTAATATGCCAGAGCTGACATTCTGCTATATGAAACTCCCTAACAGAGTGCCTTCAGATGGGGCAACTTCTCTGAAACAAAAGCAGCTCAGAATCTGATTCAGAGAGGGAAGCATAATATTTTTGTGTTATCAACATATGTGTTGCCATTGCCAGCACATCTCTAAACATCTACTAAAGTTCAGAATCTGTTAAATTAATATTGCTCTTTTAGCCTTTAGTATTAGAGTCCTGATCATTTGCCGGAATGTAAACTGTCGTGTCTCTTTGACCTAGCAGGATATTCACAAAGGTGGATCCAGATGTCACCAAGTGATCTCTTGGTAAAACTACATGTGCCCTCCCGTGTGAGTGCCTGTGTGATTAAGAGACCTCTGGAGCTACTACTCAAGAGAAACATTCTGCTTATAGAAAAAGTTATTAAATCAACCCAATTCTTCCTACACTCTATTGTTGTTTGCTCCAAAAGATTCCTAAGGCAGAAAGCAGCAATTAGCATCTGCTGACTGTTAGCAGGAGTCTCCGGCACATTTAGGGCATGTCCTCCAGCAACGGATGAGAAATGTTTCAATATAAACTTACTCTGGAAAAGTACATTTTAGTTCAACAAGGCTTTCTGTGTTGACCGTCCACTGTATTCTGTATGGTTGTAGCATTAGAAGAAATACAGAGTTTAAGAACTACTCAAAAGACTATACAGAGAAAAATAATCAGGATTTGATTTTCTGGGTGCTGAGAGAACAGTAGCATTGCTAAGGCTTTAACCATTTGTTTTGTTTTGTTTTGTATGGGGGGGGTCACAACACGTAATCAAACCTGGGTCTGTTGTGAACAAGTCAAGTTTGATGCCCACTACACTATCTCTCTAGCCTCACTAAGATTTTAGTTTTAAGGTAGAGAAAATTGATGTGCTCTGGGTGCATTTAGTATAAGTCACTATCACTATCACTATCTTCCCGTTAATTATCTATTTGCTAAAGTGGGCACCAGTAATATCTCCATATGTCCTGTCTCATGCTAGTAGAACCCAAAGGCATCCACTTGCTCCAGGAACATAAAGAGCCTCAACCCATTATATTAGGTCATGGGAATGACCTAATATAAATGTTACTGGCATTTGGCATATCAAATACTACATAAGCAGCTTGCCAGGCTTGCCTTGCGGGTGGCATACTGTTGTAGTCACCTCTAAATAAAGCATTTATTGATGAACCACGCTGGCCGCTAGCAGCCGCTCGAGCCGGCTGTGATAGTCTGGTCTGCTGGGTGGAGTTGTGACAAGAGGGAAGCCCGGATGTGAAAAAATGGCGGGCCCCATGGAGTAGGGGAGGGTGGTCTGGCTTTTTGTGAGGCTCTGCTGGGGTAGCAGGCCAGGGCTAGAACCCGCCATGCCTCCCGGGCACCTCATGAGCAGCTGGGAGCAAGTAGCAGCTCTGCCCTATGTATGAGAGTCCAGATTGGCAATGCCTGCTGGGAGCTCTACTGCCTGGAACACGGCATCCAGCCTCATGGCCAGATGCCCAGTGACAAGACCATTGGGGGCGGGGACAACTCCTTCAACATCTTCTTCAGTGAAACGGGTGCTGGCAAACATGTACCCCGAGCAGTGTTTGTAGACCTGGAACCCAAGGTCATTGATGAAGTTCGCACTGGCACCTACCGCCAGCTCTTCCACCCCAAGCAGCTCATCACAGGCAAGGAAGATGCCTCCAATAATTATGCCCGTGGGCACTACACCATTGGCACGGAGATCATTAGTATAATTATTAAAGAAAAATTAGATAGAATTTGGGAGGGTTTAGTTAATTTCTGGGTCTAAAAATATTTTATTACAAATCATGATATAGATGCTGAATTTGTACCAAGCACAAACTGTTTGAGGAACTCATTTTACATTAATTTAAGACAACATCAAAATGTTTGAGGGGCTCTTTTTTAAATTACTTTAAGAACATACATACATATATGCACACCATGGACACATAAATGGAATCTGCATATTTAACAATAAAATGTTTTTTTTGTCTTTTCGTTCACAGATCTGGTGATGCTTGATGACTATTTATGGCTTAATGTTCAGAAGTCCTGGATGTGTTCAGGGGATCAGGAAATGCATGTGCTCTGACCCTTTGCTCTCTCATTGGTTCAGAAATAATTTTTAAAGATTGCAGCAAAATTTTATGTTTTTGTTTTACACAAACATTCTGACACTTTCCAATATAAATTATTTATATTCAAGAATAGTTTTATTGATGGACCATATTGAATTTCTTGTACTCTGCATTCACATATAAATAAAATGAGCAAATACTGCACAAAGGGCAATATACTAGCACAATATTTACTAAGATTCATCAGCTTGAATCACCAAACTGTCAATATAGCTTCATGATCTCTGATGTTTCATTGGGAACTATGTGTTGAATTATGATTAACTGGTTCATATTCTGCTCTTGATGGAAGGTTGAAATATTATCATTAGTCTGAGGAGTTTGTGATATTTTTGTCGTTGTTAAAAATATAATTTAGTCTTTTACTGAATCTCTTTAAAATGAAAATTTTTATAATGATATTCTAAATTATTTTAGTTCCAGAAAGCGATCATTCTGAAAATGAGTTTATATGGTCTCTGTGTCAGAAGTACAAACAAACAATGCTTCCCTTTTAATTCAATTTCCAGAATACTTGAAAACAAATGTATAATTGACTTTCTAATGTTTGCTGAACACTGATGCCTGCAATAACTTAGTATCTTGAGTTTTTTTTAATAATTCTATTTATGAGAGTCAGCATTCACAGTTTTGGCATTGACTTGATAAAAAAAGTATTTTAAATTGATAAAAAAATACTTGTAATATCATAACATCTATGTTTAGGAAATAAAAGCTTTCCAATACATTCCCTTTTGGTATACACTGAATTTGAAATTACTCACAGTCCTTATTTCCCAAAGTAATTATATAGCGATTCTTGGTCACACTAATTTGGATTTTTGTATGGGCATGTGAAGTGGTTTATATGTAGTTCATATTTTTTAATTCATCTCTTTTGCTTTTGGTTTAAAATAGTGGAATGTATCATATACTCAGAAAAATATAAAATTCATATACATTTAAGTATACCAACTTAATGAATTGTAAATACTTAGGACTCTGTATTAATGATACACAGTTCACAAACAAAGAATATTAATTTTTACTATCAATAATTTTATGTTTTTACTATACAATAATTGTCCTAAAGGGCAATGGCTACTTAATAGCAGAGATTAGTATAAGCATTTGGGTGAGCAGGTTTGGATAATTTAGAGACACCAAATTCAAATCTAAAATTTCATTACTTCCTAAACTAGCAAGGGGTTTAGTGCACAATGTCTATAAATAGCAATCATCCTCTGTATCATGTGCAGAGCATGTGATTAAAAGGATTATTCTAAGGGACCTTGGAGAAAGTCATTTGCAGAAGACATTCATATCTTCTCTCATGTTTCCCCTCAATCTTTGTCCCCAGTCAGCTATGTGGGGTGCTTTTGGAAAGCACAGTGATCAGAGTCCACACTGACCAAGAAACTATGTCTGTCCTCACTATGCAGGAGAACAAAGAACATGGAATTGTGGCTTTGAACCAGACCAAATTTAAGATCCCTGCCAGATGTGGACCTTTACTAACTTTCATGCAATTGAATTTGAACTTGGTGGCTGAACAGCAACTTATCCCTAATGCCTTGGGATCAAATATATACCTAAACATATGCTGCTGAGTAAATGGTGAAAATTATCCTACAAAGTCCCTGCTTCTACTTCAGCCCTCATCACCCCATCAGATTTTACTACATCAAATTGCTTCTTAATCAAAACATATTAATATGTATTCATGTTGAGTTGGGGCATATGTATCAGTAGAAGACTATGGGCCTTGTACTGAAGAAGCCTGTGGTTTAGTCCCTAGCACATTCTACAGCTCCAAATGACCTTTCCTGGCTCAATCATCTCTTCCTGACTGTTATCACTTTGGGTACTTATTTCTCCTTGGCTATCATGAACCTTGACTTGTGATCACTTTTCCTAATTTCACATAGCCAGAAAGTGAATCACAAAAGAACTTCAAAGTACAGATATGTTATCACCAGAGATACCTATGGCTCCTGGAAGGTGTGTCCAGCTAGTCTTGTAGAAAGACTTCTTAAACAGTATAACTGTCCCCACCCTCTCCAAAAATGATGTGATCAGCTGGTTTCCCACTGCGGTTATCAGTGAAACGGGTTGAGGGTTCATTGCCAAAGCTAATGTGATAGTACTAGACACCTATGGAACTATTACCCAGGCCATGCCAGTGGTGTTCAGGGATCTCCGGCCTATACCAGGGATGCTAAAAAATACCATGTGATGCTGGGTATTAATCAACCAAGGTGCGGTACATGACAGGTGTATATTCTAACAACTGTATTATTTTCTGATGTCTAATCTAGGAGTAAGCTCTGAGGAGCAGAGCTATGTGTGGCTTAATGAAAACAAAAAATAGATACACTTACTTTAAGTGTAATTTTCTGGTAGGAAAAAACTAATAATTTAATGATGAGATGGATATATGGTGTCACGTAGTCCTGTGATGCCAAAAGTACAGAGCCATCTAGATAAATACTCAGGACTAGGGCCATATTGTGCCAGGGATCTAACTGGGGTGTCTCTAATGCCTTTACTAGATCTCACTGGCCCCTAAAACATGTTTTAAATATCTTAAGTAATTTTGTAGAGGTGACTACAAGAGTATGCCACCCACACGGCAAGCCTGGCAAGCTGCCCGTGTTGTATTTGATATGCCAAATATCAGTAACAATTTTAGACCTCATTCCCATGACCTAAAATAATGGTTTGAGGCTCTTATGTTCCTGGAGCGAGCAGATGCCCTTGGATTCTACTGGCATGAGACAGGATATATGGAGATGTTACTCGAGCCCACTCAAGCAAATTGATGATGAATGGGAGGATAGTGATAGTGTTAATGATGTATATATTTCACTAATTTTGAGCAGGTGGGTTCCAAGTATTTCCCTGAGCCCTCAGAGCTTACCAAGGTGATTTATATTACCAGGGTAGAGTGAGCATTTTTCTCACAGAATAAATCCCATCTCATTGAAAAAAAACATAGTATTTCTGCCTTTAGATATTTTTCTCTACCTCCTTTATGTTTTCTGATTAATAAAGAAAAAGTTAAGGAAATTCAAATGAAAGTTCACTGGACATGAGTAGACAAATAAGACATCATTAACTTTATAAATTAGAAAATTATTTGCACATATTAGAAATGTGGGATATACACCATGCTTGACTTGAAAGTACTTAATCTAAGAACTAGCTATAACAAGGAACTTTCCCAAATAATATCAAAAACACTTTTTACTATTTTATTGAAAACTTTCTGTTTTTGTTCTGGTGTTTGGGCCATACCTGTAGAGCTCAGTGCTTACTCCTGGCTCTGTGCTCATGGGACCATATGGATGACAGGGATTGGACGTGCGTCAGTCTCTTGCAAGTCTAACTATACCTCTGGCCCTTTTACTGAACTTTTAAGGTTTAAGTTTTATTTTATTTGTTTTAGTTATTTGAGAATTAAATAGCTCTTGATAATTATACTTCTATTACCTATTTTCTATGTCATTTTTACATAGTAACATAAATATAAAAGTTATATGCAAAATATAAGGATAATAATCACTAATACCACGTTGCATTATAAGTGAACAGAATTTTATTTTCAAGACAAAGGCAACATAGAATTTTGTAACATTTTTATACATTTGGCATATTTATATATGGCATATATTTTAAGCTCACCTCATTTATGTCCTCCTAAGTCCAACTACTTCTGTGGGAAATTTATTTCCAATTCCTTTCTCAAATTTATTTGCCAAAATTCTTGAACTCATAGTAAAAAATCACTACTCAATACTATCAAACCAAGACTGATAATCAGAAGAAAGCAAATATGAATGTAAATCCTATTCTTTATGGAATATATAGCATTCTTGAGTAGAATAACAACTGATTGTTAGGCTCACTTTGATTAAGTATAGTGCCAAAAATAGAGGTGAAGAAATCTGATTTAGAAATTTTATTTGAGGATATGTCCAGTTATGTGACTAGAAAAATTAGAAAGAAAAAGGAAGAAACCCTAATTAGACTTTCTTCACTCCAAAGAAGCCACTGTTCTTTCTGGAAGGTGGCTCTCTGCTCACCTTTTTCTAAGTAAGTTTCATTTAATGAAAAGAAGCAAATGCATCCTCAACCATGAGGAGGTCATTGTTAATGTCCTTTAAACAGAGGGACAGTGAATTTAAAAGATGAAGGAAACCTTATTATATAAAGTTTCAGTTGATACAAAACATATTATAGTTGTAAAATTATAGTAATGTCTTGAATTGATTGCTTTGTAATATGGATTATGATGTTGAAACTTGAGTTGAATACTTTAGATAAATTCTATGAATTTGTATGCTGAACACTGTTACTTCAGATTAAAAAGGTATTATTATATTGTCCTTTATAGTTTGATTCAAAACAAATGCTATTGTATGCACAGAGTCAAATACTAACCAGAACAAAGATAAAAATATAATTGAGGTAAATATGTTAAATTGCAGTAGTACTAGTGAGAGTACAAGCCGGACTACTGTACCTCATCTCTAGTCATGCTGTATTACAGGGCCATAGTCATACATCTTAACTGAAGTGTTATCAGATAGTTCAGATAATAAGGTCTCAGACTACCGGATAAGTTATTAGGGAAACATTATAAACTTCTAACTTGAAAGATATATCAAACAGTCCATCTTTCATATACAGTATTTGGGATTGAAATATCAGAATACATCATGATCCCAGATCTCTGGACAGACTATTAATCATATTATACAGATAATAATATTTTCACATTCAGGTCAAGAAAGACTATATTTTTTTCTAATGCGATATGTATTAGTGAATGAAAATATTCAAATAGCATATAAATCCATGGAAAACATGCACTGGAAAAGGCAGGGTTTTATGCCAATTTCATAAAAATGCAAAAACAAATTTAATGATTTAATCTTGAATTTAATCAAATCTGTGGGATGTCCTTAACCAGCATCCTTCACTTGTCAAATTATAGTCTTTCTTTACTAATCTTGGAGAGCAAGGTACTCGATTCCTGTGGTTCTTAATTGTCTCTTTTGAAACTTCAAAGGAAAATTAAAGACTTTCCTATCACTTGAGAAATGTAAAATGTAGACTAAATTAGCTAATAAATATTAATGCCATTAAAACACAAACAGATCAACAGGAATAAAACACTCATTAAGACTGCATTATTTAAATGTGCTTTAAATTTGTGAGATTTCCTACACTACAAAATGCCATATTATCTGTGTAATGTATTGCATTAAACTCACATGAGAATCATAGGTTTTGTAGTTTTCCAAATACTCCCTTCATTATTTAAAATTTGCCTCCCCTAACAAAAGCTTTACTGCTCCACCATTATACATGCAAGTTTCTGTTCCAAATGTTGAATACTACTGATTCATGCATTTTACATGGTCAATAATAATTACAAATTAATTGGGGCAGGAGCGATAGCACAGTGGGTAGGGCTTTTGCCTTGCACCTGGCCTACCTGGGTTTAATACCCGGCATCCCCCTATGGTCCCTGGAGCACCGCCAGGAGTAATTCCTGAGCAATGAGCCAGGAGTACCCCTGGGCTTTGCTGGGTGTGACCCAACCAAAAAAGCAAAAAAAAAAAAAAGAATAGCCTTGTACAAATTAATGGTATAATTATACCGAATTTATTAATATATTAAAGTTATTTATATTAATAAAATATATAATGTTATTTTATTTAATACGCAATTATCTTCTCATGTTTCATCCAGATTATTTAAAATGTCCTATAATGCAGCAAATTTTCTTCTTTCATTTAACAAATGTTATGTGGTTTGTTACTCTAGATGTGTTTTATTTAATATGCCATGATTATTTTTATTTTGATATACAAACCCACTCATTATTAATGATATAATATAGTTAATGAATAGAATAGATGTTCTTTTACTGAACTTGGATTTGAATAAAACTGAAAGCTATAGACCACACAATAAACAATTATGGAGGTCATAAAAGTCTTTCACTGTATCACTGTCTTCCCGTTCATCATCGATTTGCTCGAGCGGGCCCCAGTAACATCTCATGCTAGTAGAGCCCAAGGCATCTGCTTGCTCCAGGAACATAAAGATATGTTAAACATTAATTGTTTAATACCAGTAACAATTAAAAAGTCTTTAAAAAGTTTAGGTGAATAGAGAAATTCAGAAGTAACATAATGCCTACTGAAAGAAATATATATATATATATATATATATATATATATATATATATATATATATATATATCACTATCCTCCTGTTGATCATCTATTTGCTAGAGCGGGCACCGGTAATATCTCCATATGTCCTGTCTCATGCTAGTAGAGCCCAAGGGCATCTATTCTCTCCAGGAACATAAAGAGCCTCAAATCATTATATTAGGTCATGGGAACGAACTAATATAATTGTTACTGGTATTTGGCATATCAAATAAAACTGGGCAGCTTACCAGGCTTGCCATGCAGTTGGCATACATTTGTAGTCACCTCTAAATATAGCATTTGTAGATGAACCGCGGGCTCAAGTGGCCACGTGAGACGGGCTGTGATAGGCTGTCGCTGGGTGGAGTTCTGACGAGATGGAAGTCCGGATGTGGAAAATGGCGGCCCGATAGAGTGCTGGGGTCATCTTGCATGTTGTGCGGCTCTGCTGGGGTGGCATGCCAGGACTAGAACCCGCTATCCGTCCCGGGCGTCTGCGTGAGCGGCTGGGCACAGGGAGACAAGTAGCAGCTCTGCCCCATGTCCGTAAGTTTCTGGTTCAGCATACCTGGGACATATTAACATGTGATATATATATGTATATATATATATATATATACATATATATGTACATGCATATACATATATATGTATATACATATATACATATATGTATATATATGACATGTTATATATACATACATGTATGTATATATGTATATATATGGCATGTTAATATTTGAGCAGGAAAATTTAAAAGTAAGTGAACTATGAAATCTGAGAAATAGTACAATGGGAAAGGGCATTTGTCTAGTCATGGCTGACTTGAGTTTGATTCCTGGAACCCCATATGTTCCCTTGAGATCACCAGGGTTGATCCCTAAGTGTAGAGTCAGGTGTAAGGACTGACCGCCGTCAGGTATGATACACATCAAAAAATCAAAATTAGTGAATTATGCAATACTTTAGTGTATTCCAGGCAAAGAAGAGACTGGAGGATTACTGCAAGGTGAAAAAAACATTTAAGATGATCATAGAATATGCAAATACTCATATCTGGAGAGTAAGGGAAACAAACAGGAAAGGAAATTAATATAAGAAAAGAACTGAAGACTTATTTACAATGCTATAGTTCTATTAAGGAGTTTGAATGCTGTTTTTTATTAAGATAATAAATTATTGGATGTTTCTGAGAAAAGAACATACATGAATTATACCTGCTATCCAAGGAAGAGTTATAGATTTAAAAAAGAAATAAAGGTGGAACAGAGTGATAGGCCAGCAGATAGGTTGTTTACCTTGCACATTACCTACACTGCTAGATTCCTAGTGCCTAGTATGGTCATATGAACCCAACCAGGAGAGATCCGTGAGTGTAGAGCCAAGAGTACGTCCTGCACACAATCAGGTGTAGCCCCCTAAATTGAAAGAAGCAAAGAAGAAAGAAAAAAATTAATAACAGATAAGAATTATAAGGTGTCATCAATATTCTAAATTTTAAAATGTGATAGTTTAGAACAAAGAAGTAATGATATAAATGAGAGGGAAATTGAATTAAGCATATGTTTTAAGTGAACAGCTATATTAATTGATGTGTGTGGTGATACATTGTGTGCATATGAGGTTTTGCTGTGACTTAAGGAATTACAGACATAACATACAACATGACCAATTCATATATCCACTTAGACTGACTCTGTGATGAACATAGACTGACTTCAAAGCAACAACTTAATCATGCTTAATGACTTAAGACAATTGGATTTCCGTATTTAGAAGCTTTAACATCAAAGTTCTCACCTGAATTATTTTTATGTTTCATACTGTACTGGGCATCACTCAGGAATATTTATTTAGTTCTTTGAATGGTCTAGAGTTTAAAAAAATTACTTCACTTTATGTTTATAGCTCTTGCTGGTAATGGCAGGAATTGCGGTTATACCTTAAGCTTTTGCCCTCTCTGTAATCACCAAGACTTGTGCAAGTTCTGTTGGAAAATTAGTCTGGAAAACTCAGAAATAGCTCAGCAACAATATCAATCAAAACATCACATCTCCTTATAATCCCTGATCCACAGCTCTGGGCCACCAGGAGTCATGGTCATGGCACTGCAGAACCTGTGGAACACCTCTGGATCAGGTCCTAATCGTGAGCTGCCTATTCTGGTTAGGCATGCTCCCATGGACCTAATGAGCACTATTTGGACAACCTACACACACACACACACACAAACACACACACAATGAGACTTAGGGTAATTGGAGTTATAGGATTCCAAGAACAACATTAAATAAACAAGAAGAGAGTGTGAATGTTTTAAGCGAGACTCCAGTGAGCACTCTTTCTTTGCTGTTATTTTGGTATACCCCAGAATCATATTTTCATTGGCATGGTATCAAAGTATCAGAGGACATCTTCAACTACGCATAAATATTCAGGAGTGTTAGATGCTTCAAGAGGAATTAAGAGATAACTCTCTGCTCTTTAGATCAGTTGAATCAGTGAGTATTAATGTCTCTAATTGTGAAGAATTTCGACCAATAAGTTTATGCTGTTTGTCAGAAGTGAGCTTAGAACTCAGTTTAAACTACCTAACTATTATGCTCGGTACTTAAGTCTTCGATTTTATGATGTACAGGAAAGAATTACTACGTAACAAACAAATAAGAATATTTTAGTATACTAAAATAAACCATGTTTATGAAAACCATGTTTATGAAGAATGAACTAGTTCCAGAGGCCACATTCACTCTCAATGGAACAAACATTTCTGAATGCAGCAGTTATGTGTACTTAGGTCGAGAAATCAACATGATGAATGACCTAAAACCTGAGCTGCCCAGGAGTAAGAGAGGCGGCATGGAATGCCTTCAAAGGCATCGAAGAAATAGCTAAAAGGACAAAGAGATGTACCCAGCTCCAGGCACATCTCTTTGACTCCACCCTTCTCCCTGCATTAATATACGCCTCAGAGACCTGGGCCCTATGAAAGCAGGATGAGAATGCTATTCGGTTCTCCCAGAGAGGAATCAAAAGAGCTATGCTTGGAATACCACGCCTCACTCAAGTGAGAGAAGGAATCCAGAGTTCTGACCTCCGTCGCTATTCCAGAATCAGGGACGCTGTCTCGTTTGCAAGGCATCGAAAATCAGATGGGCTGGACATGTAATGCGATTTGGAGACAACCGCTGGACTAGAGCCATTACCAACTGGATCCCACTGGATATCAAAAGATCACGTGGCTGCCCACCTACAAGATGGTCGGACTTCCTTGTCAAGACCCTGAAGGAATGGTTTGAGGCTCTTCATATTCCTGAATCAACCAGATGCCATTGGGCTACATTGGCACATGATAGGGTCCAATGGAAATGTTACTGGCGCCCGCTCGAGCAAATCGATGAATAACGGGATAAAAGTGATCAAGTGATCAACTATGCTAATCCCAAATATACTAATTCTTATCTACCATAAAATAAAGGCACTTGTAATAATTGCTTGTCATATGCTAAATGGCTAAATTAAAGATGGTATAGTAGATATTTGTAGCAACCTAGTTTAGAAATTCATTCTGATCATTAAATTAACTGTAAATTTGAATTAACTACCACTTAATTTTCTTAAGGTTGAATTCATGCTTTAAAAAAAGACAGTAATAATGTCTAAAAGGCTTCATTTGATGCAGTATATTGAGAGGACTTAGTCCAATGCTTGATTGGTTGAGTGTTCAACAGCAGTGACTAATAATTATCTACACAGTCATGCACTGCTTATAATTAATTGGATATAAGAAATAAATCTTTGCAATAAAATTAATTTGACACATTTATTTTAAAAACTATGACAATTTTGGTAAAACTATATTAAGCTTAAATATTACCAGAAAGTATAATACATTACATATATATCATATAATTCTATAGAATAAAATATATTTTTTTGTGAATGCATTTTAGTTTACCATAACTCAGTTTTCTCTTCTAGCAGCATTAAGAGGTAAATAGTGTAGATGAATGAGATTTTATACTGTCGACAGGCAACTCCTAAAGGATTAATCTGACTGGTAAAACAGAAGAGAAATAGCTGTCCCTTCTTTACTCTTAAGAAACAAATATACACCTCCTAGAGTAAACAAATTGACTCAGGAAGAAATAGATTTTTAAAAGATAAAATTCGGGGGCTAGAGCGATAGTACAGCAGGTAGGGGCGTTAGCACAGCAGGTAGGGCATTTGCCTTGCATGCTGCCTGCCCTTGGTTGGATCTCCGACATCCCATATGGTTCCCCGAGCAACACGAGGAGTAATTGCTGAGCGAAGAGCCAAGAATAACCCTTGAGCGTCGCAGGGTGTAACCCCAAAAAAAAAAAAAATAGATAAAATTAGTGTATTTAACTTTAGAACTTAAAGCATATTCCCCTGATTTCAGATCGTATCCTGCTTGAAATTTAAACAAATGCTGCTGGAGTTGTGAATAACTATTGAGTTCTCACTGAAAAAAAATCCATTCATACCTTAACTTCTAAAATTTCTTACATCAGGATCCAAGTTTCAATAAAGCTGTTAACAGAAAAAAAATCCGGGGGCTGGAGTGTACAGTGGGTAGGGTGTTTGCCTTGCACACGGCCAACCTGATTCTATCTCTGGCATTCCCTATTGCCTCCTGAGTACCTCCAGGAGTAAATTCCTGAGTGCAGAACCGCGAGTAACCCCTGAGTGTCGCTGGGTATGACCCAAAAATGCAAAAATTAAAAAAAAAAACTGAGTAGAAATATACATATTTTTCTCATACATGGTAATTAACTATGGGAATTTTCATGTTTTACAAATCAATAATCTAGGAACTCTCACTTCATAAAGTGAGAGTTAATTCTTACTAATGCAAACAAATATAAATTATTAGCCATGATAAAGTTGATTATTTTTATTTTAATTTCTAAATTATCTTTTGCAATTATTAATTTTAAATAAGTAGCATTGATTTTTGTTTCCATGATATTTTCCTCCCTTTTGTTAGAATCTTGGTAAAAACGATCTTATAAAAATGGACAAAATGGAGTTGATAAAATTCCTATGAATATTAAAAAAAATGTTTTCTACATACACACATGGGTTTTCAAAATTTTTGTTCAATAGTTATTTAAATTGCAATGTATATTTAATATCTTATGCACATCACTCCTTTTTAGTTATCTTAGATTGGGTAGAAAATAACTCTGATTTCAGACTCAGTTCAGCAGTCACTAATAGCAAACCACAGAAGAGTCTCTACTTACAAATTCTGACACTGTGTGCTTTGGTTCACACAATTTTAGCAGAAGGAAAGGAGGAAATTTTCAACAATTTAAAAGCCTGTTATTGATTTGATAACTAAAAGAACATTTATATTAGAATCTTTTTCAAATGTAATTTCTTTCTAGGATTTTATTTTTATTTTGTTTAGAATCTTAGTTCTACATGGACGTTATAAATAATTTAGAATACTCAGTTTCCATACATGTGTACTTGCCTGAAATCTTGTTGAAAATAAAATATGGATCTTAACAATTTGAAAGCGTTCTTTAAGGTATTGTTTGAGAGCACCATGTACCAAGTAGTGAATGACAATATTCATAGCCTAAGCTATTATTCATTTTATGTGTCCTATTCTGGGTTTAATGAGGCACAGTTACCGTGTATGGCCTTAGTGAACAATGCTCCCTATATAACTTCACACTTCATCAGAGATATTATATGAAAGGTAAATCCAGTCCCTCTACTGCTAAAATAATCCATCAGTTGCTCTTGCTTGGAGCAACTATAATAATTTCATTGATTTTTACAAAATTTATAATGCCTTGTGAATATTTTACTTTGCATTGCAATTTGTGGGACTTTTTCCAAAATTCTTTAGGCAAAGAAGCCTAGATGCATTCCTTAGTTTTAGACATGGGATCTAAAAGAAGCGAATAAACTTGTTTGAAGTAGGGATTATATGTGCTATAGATTAAGAAAGCAATTTTAATTTCTTATTCTTTGACCCTTATTAATATGGTTTTGAAACCATTGAAAAAACTCCCTTTAGCACAGAAGTTAAGAACATATACTGTAGCTGTCAGATAACCAATTGCATGGAAAATTGAAATAGATGGGGAAAAGTGTTTCCAATGAATGGTTTTGCACCAGAGTGTGGTAATCACCTTGGTAATGTTTGGCTAATGCCCTTTTTTCCCCATTACCTTCCATCAACTTCCATCATGCTTCGCTTCCTTTCCTGGACTTAGGATGGCTTTTACACCTCCCTATACCAATTTCATTTGGTATCAGTCCATTTCACACCATTCCAACACTTTGTTCTCATCATGTTCATTATATTTTAAAATATTTTACATTGTACATGGCTATGCTACTCTTTAATTCCTTACTCATGCAATTAGACATCTTCAAAATTCATGAACAAAGAGAAGATAACAAAGCATTTTTATATGAATAGAAACATTAGAAATCCCTGTTAAAATAAAACATCAATCAAATGTAAATATCAAAGAAAAATTGTACCATTATTATTCAAGCTAACTATTCCAAGTAAGATTATAATGGTGAGTAAACGGTCCTCTATTGATTACTTAAATGTAAAGTTGATTACTAAGAAGAGTCTGTATTTTAGATATCTTAAAGTTTACTATACTTCTTTGTCTAAATTTTATAGTAGAATATAATTTCTAGCCTTAAAAGAGAAGCTGAAATGTAGTGTTAAATTTATGTTCGTGACTGACATGTCTTATTCACTACATTAATTAATTGGTCAACCGAAATACATCAGAGAAATATATTTAATGTGACATGGCAAAAATTAACAAAATACAATCCTTATTCCTTTTTTCTAACAGTGTTGATTTAGCAATGCATTAGAAATATGATTCTTCTGCAGTAGTATATATATACATATGTATATATACTATATATATACATATATATATATACTACTGCAGAAGAATATATCATATATATATATACCAGGAAAAGTCATGATGGTACAGAACTGCTATATGTGCATATTACATATAACCTACTCTCATCTTATACAACTTTGAGAATAATTTTGTAAGTGCATAAAATTTACAAATATAATTCTCTACCAATATACCCCAAATTAAAATATATAGATGGTAAATTTTCAAAGTCCAGCCTCTTTTTCACATGGTAAGAATTAACCCGATAACAAAACCAAGCAACATTGCAAGAAAAGAATATTACAAATAGGGACCAGAGAGATAGCACAGTGGGTAGGGTGTTTGCATTGCACATGGATGACCCATATTGAATTCCTGGCATCCCTGATGGTCGGTTCCCTAAGCACTACCAGGAGTAATATCTTAGTAATATCCTAGTAATATCTTACTTTTATTATGAGTAATATCATAATAAAATGGTGACTTGTTTAGGATCTTTGGCTAATGCCTATACACACACACTCATACACACCATACTAATGGATTATATATATTTATATTCTTCAGGATTATATATATTATTTAGGATTTATCTATATATTTATCTATAATTATATAATCATAGATAAATCCTAAATAATATATATAATCCTGAAGAATATAAATAAATAAATAGGTATATATGTATTTATATATAAAATGTGTATATATATATACTACATATATATGTAGATATTTATAGGCCAGAGTGATAGTACAGTGGGTAGTGCTCTTACCTTGCATATACTGCATAGGTTTTATTCCTTTACCATATATGTTCCTTCAAGTCCTTCTGAGTAAGGTCTATGAGATCTAAAGAACTCATAGGTGTGGTCCCAAACCGCTAAAATAAACGGAATATATAGTCAGTTCATGTCATCTGTACACAGAATTTTGCATCATTCTTCTTTCTATGCCGTGTATTTTTTTCTTGCCTGATTTCTTTGACTCAAGCTTCTAGTTCTATGTCGAGTAGCACGGGTGAGACTGTGTTTTCTTGTCTTTTTTTCTGGTTTTAGAGCAAACATTCAACTCTCACTTTGAAATTTATTGCTACTAGGAATGCAACCATTTTGGGGAGACAGATTGGCATTTTATTACTAAGTTATACAGAAATTTTCCACATAACCAGAAATTAAAGTACATTTTTATACAACTGTTTTGAAACTTTCAGTGAACAAAACCTGCAGCCTAATACTAGAAAATATTTTATTCACGATTTCCACAGACGGAAAAAACCAAATACCACTCTCTTCATGACTATATAAACAAATCACATTTCATCATATAGTGAATCATAATTGATTGACACAAGATGAGCAATCAAGACAAAAAAAGGATAAATGAATCTTGCACCTATTTTAAAGAAAAAGAAATTATGTTTAAAATATCATATACTGCATTATTCTAAATATTATCTTACTTCCTGGACAAAATGACTCTAGAACGAATGTATCATGTACTTCCAGGATTTTTGTTAAAGAAGGTAAGTTTGATAAAGTTTATCAAACTATAGAAGAAGATAGTTCTTGCTTATTATTAGTGCAAGGGATTTGTGTTGTGTGATGTCATAATCTTGGTAATATAGCATATGAACATATTTATATAATTTTACACATAAAATTTAAGAGGATTTAAAAATGATTTTGGAGGTTAGATGCTTTTAGAATAAATTGAAGAATGTGATAAATCAATACAACTGTATTATGAATTTATGAATTCCATTTACTGTAGTAGTTAGAAAAAGTATGTGATAGCTTAGTTATTTTTAGAATGGAATGTGATCCATAAGGTTAGAATTATTTATGTGGTACCAAATTAATGCTATTGATATTACATTCAATTATGCTTAGCTTAATATAGAAAAAGATTGCTACTTATAGAAATATTTATAGTTCTGTCTGTGTATAATATACAGGCTAATTTATAAGCACAAGTTTTCTTTCTCAACTGAGATGTCAAAGGAACATAAAAGTACAACTCCACCCATATCTTTCTAATTCCATTCTCAACTAAAAAGAAACTCCTTAAAAAACAACTGAATCCAAGTCTGGGTAAGATGTGTGAAAGAATTTTTTTAGAGTGTGAGAGCATTAAGATAAAAGAAGAAAGTCCACAATAATGGTAATATGTCAAGGATACATAAATTAGAGATTAATCAAACTAATACTATTAGAAACAAATATTATAGTAGGGTCTAACCAAAAGTATAAAATAAATGTCTCCACATTGGTATGAAGATCTATAAATAACAATGGAGAAGAAGCAAAACTATGCAAAAGAATTTCAGATAACTTATACAGATACTTCATCTTAAGTAAGAGGAAATTAATTTCGATTTTTATAATTTAATTTAATCTGCTTGGTATTATTCTACACTGATTATGTATTTTCAGTTTTATTTTAAGAGGACTTTACCTTGACATATGCTTCTGATGCCAGCGGACATGAATTGTAGGTAACCTGTAGGTCACGTGGCTGCCCACCTACAAGATGGTCAGACATCTTCGTCAAGACACTGAATGAATGTTTTGAGGCTCTTCATATTTCTGGAGCAAGCAGATGCCACTGGGCTACACTGGCACACAATAAGGACAAATGGAAAAGTTACTGGCACCCACTTGAACAAATCAACGAATAATGGGATGTCAAGTGATCAAGTGATCAAGTAAGGACTTCACCAAATCCTATGCCTAAGATACTTGTAAACTTCTGTTATATCTTAAAATTATAAGCAACGTTAGAAGGGTGCATAATTACATATTTTCCTATGCTTCTAAATGGGGTGGAGTTTCAGAGAAGGCAGGATGGGAGGGCTCCTGAGGACATTGGGTCGAGGGAAGCAGGAACCCTAGTGGTAGGAAGTGGTGTTGAAACATTTTATGCTAAATCATTAACAATATTCAAAAAAATGATGGAAATGAGAGGAAAATCTTTTTTAAAAAATTTATTATAAAAAAGTTCATGATTGGGTTTCAGTCTTACAGTGTTTCAGCACCCATCCCTCCATCAGTGACCATTTCCCACCACCATGTCCCCAATTCCTTCCCCCATCCCTTAGCCTACCTCTATGGTAGGTTCTTTATATCTTTTCTCTCTCTGTCTCTCTCTCTCTCTCTTCCTTCTCTTACACACTGTGAATTACAATGCATACATTTAGAGGTCATCATGTACATCTATCTGCCTATATTCAATGCTCAGATCTAGCCTGGTATTATCACTTTCGACAATTATTAGCACACTGTTGCTTTTCGTTACCTAACCTCTAACTCCCACACATTTGAGGTAGATTCTACATTTGATAAGACCACCTGACCTTGGATATTGGTTTCATTTTATAGATAGATAGATAGATAGATAGATAGATAGATCGATAGAGATAGATAGATAGATAGATAGATAGATAGATAGATAGATAGATAGATAGATAGATAGATAGATAGATAGATAGATAGATAGATAGATAGATAGATATAGATATATCATATCAATCAATACCAAATATGACATAGGTAGCTTGCCAAGCTCTGCCATGCAGAAGGCATACTCTCAGTAGTAGGTTCTCATCTTGTACATTTACTGATGAATGGGGGAGAGACTGGCTTTTCCCTTGGGTGGAGCTCTGATTAGTGGTGGAGTCCGGATGGTGAAAATGACTGCCCCCCATAATGTGGCGGTTCTTCTGGATTCTTGTTAGGCTCTATTGGGATGGCGGGCCAGGGCTCACCATATTTTATATGCCAAAAATCAGTAACAATTATAGACCTCATTCCCATGACCTGAAGGAATGGTTGATGCTCTTTGTGTTCCTGGAGCGAGCAGATGCCCTTTGGCTAAACTAGCATGTGACAGGACATATAGAGATGTAACTGGTGACTTTCAAGCAAATTGATGAACACAAGAAGACAAGTGATACAAGTGAACTGATTTATATCATGCAAATAAATGCAGTTATTCTATATATGTCTTTTTCCTTCTGGCTAATTTCATTCAACATGATCCTCTTCATGTCTATGCATTTATAGACAAATTTCATAACTTTATTTTCCAACAGCTCATAGTACTCCATTCCAAAGTTTCTTTGGGCACTCTGGTTATTTCCAGATTCTGGCTATTGTGAATAGTGCTACTATGAAAATAAAAGTGAAGATGGTGTTTCTTTTGTTTGTTTTTGGCCTCCCAGGGTGTATTCCCAGGAGTGGTATTCCTGGATTGAACGGGAGCTCAATTTCTAGTCTCTGGAGTAATGTCCATAATGTCTTCCAAAAAGGCTATACCAGTCGACATTCCCAACAACAATGGATGAGAGTCCCTTTCTCCCCGAATCTGCACCAACACTTGTTGTCCTTGCTCTTTGGGATATGTGCCAGTCTCTGTGGTGTTAGATGATATGTCATTGTTGTTTTGATTTGCATTTCTCTAATGATTAGTGATGATGATCATTTTTCTATGTGCCTTTTGGCCATTCAAATTTCTTCCTTGTCAAAGTTTCTGTTCATTTCTTCTCCCCATTTTTGATGGGGTTGGCTGTATTCTTCTTGTGAAGTATTACCAGTGCCTGATATCCTGGATATTAATGGCTTATCAGATGATATTGGGTGAATATTCTTTTCAATTCTGTGGATTGTCTTTGTATCATGGTCACTGTTTCTTATGAGATGCAGAAGCTTTTTAGTTTCATGTAGTCCCATATGTTTATCTTGCTTCTAGTTGCTTTGTTAGTGGTGTTTCATCCTAAAAGATGTCTTTAGCTTCAATGTCGTGGAAGGTTTTTCCTATATTTTCATTGACGTGCTTTATGGATTCTGGTCTGATATTGAGATCTTTAATCCATTTTGATCTGATTTTTGTACATGGCATTAGACAGAGGTTCAAATTCATTTTTTCCGCATGTAGCTGCCTGTTTTCACAGTACCACTTGTTGAAGACACTTTCCTTGCTCCTTTGTACTTTTGCTCCTTTATCAAAGTTTAAATGATCATGTGTTTGAGTATGGGTGTCAGAATACTCAGCTCTATTCTATTGTTCCATGAGGTCTGTTTTTATTCCAATACCATGCTGTATTGGAATAAAAACACGATCACGATCACGATCTTCCCGTTAATCATCTATTTGCTAGAGCGGGCACCAGTAATATCTCAATATGTCCTGTCACATGCTGTAGAGGCCAAGGGCATCGGCTTGGTACAGGAACATAAAGAGCCTCAAACCACTCTCAGACATGGGGCAGAGCGGTTCCTTGCTCTCCCCTGTGCCCAGCCGTTCATGAGGCAGTCGGGAGGCATGGTGGGTTCCAGCCTTGGCCCACCACCCCGGCAGAACCTCACAACAAGCCAGACGACCCCCACCCACTCCATGGGCGCCGCCATTTTCCACATTGGACTTCCCTCTCATCAGAACTCCACCCAGCCGACCAGCCCATCACAGCCCGGCTCGGCGCGGCAAGCGGCCGCGGGTTCATCAATAAAGGCTTTATTTGGAGGTGTTTATAGAGTATGCCTCCCGCACGGCAAGCCTAGCAAGCTGCTCATGTTGTATTTGATATGCCAAATGCCAGTAACAATTATATTAGATCATTCTCATGACCTAATATAATGGTTTGAGGCTCTTTATGTTCCTGTACCAAGCCGATGCCCTTGGCTCTACAGCATGTGACAGGACATATTGAGATATTACTGGTGCCCGCTCTAGCAAATAGATGATTAACGGGAAGATCGTGGATCGTGATCGTGATCGTGACCATGCTGTTTTAATTACTACGGCTTTGTAGTGAAATTTGGAGTAGGGAAAGGTGATGCCTCCCATTTTCTTTTCCCCCAAAGATTTCTTTAGCTATCCATGGGGGTTTATAATTCCATATGAATTTAAGGAGTGTTTGGACAATTTATTTGAAGAATGTCATGGGTATCCTTATAGGGACCACATTGAATCCTTACAAAGCTCTAGGAAGTATTACCATTTGGACAATGTTGATCATTCACATCCATGAGCAGGGGATGTGTTTCCATTTTTTTTATGTCCTCTTTTATTTGTTGAAGCAGTGTCTTGTAGTTTTCTTTGTACAAGTCCTTTACATAATTCCTAGGTATTTGATTTTCTGTGGCACAATTGTGAATGGAATCATTTTCTTAAAGTCCCTGTCTTCTCTTTCATTATTTGTATATAGGAAAGCCACAAACTTTTGAGTATTGATTTTGTGTGCTGTCATTCTACTATAAGTATCTATTGTTTCTAATTATAGATTGACTTTTTTTCCTTGCCTATCTGGATGCCTTCTCTTCTCTGGTTGCTATGGCAAGTACTTCCAATACTGTATTGAATAAAAGAGGTGAGAGTGGGCAGCATTGTCTTGTCCCTGTTCTTCAGGCAAGTCTTTCAATTTTTCCCCCATTGAGAATGGTACTCGCGGTGAAGAAGGTTCCTTCAATTCCCATTTTTGGAGGATCTTTACTGAATGGTTTCTGGATCTTGTCAAATGCTTTCTCTGCATCAATTGATATGATCATACGGTCTTTATGTTTTCGCTTATTGATATGATGTATTATGATGTATATATGATGTATTATATTGATATGATGTTAATTTACTTGAGAAGCGTTGAAACATCCTTTGCATTTCTGGGATGACTCCTACTTAGTCATGATGTATAATCTTTTTGATGAGTCTTTGGATTCTATTTGCTAGTATTTTGTTGAAGATCTTAGCATCTGTGTTCATCAGGGAGATTGAACTGCAGTTTTCTTTCTTTGTGTTGTCTCTGCCTGTTTTGGGTATCTCGGGGATATGTGCCTCAAAAAGCTGTTAGGGAGTGTTTCTGTTTCTTCTATTTCCTGGAAGAGCTTGAAAAGGACAGGCAGTAGGTCCTCCTTAAAAATTTGGAAGAATTCACTAGTGAATCCATCTGGACCTGGGCTTTTATGTTTGGGCAGATGTTTAATTACTGTTTCAATTTCCTCGATGGTGATGGTTTATTCAGGTATAGCAAGCCTTCTTGTTTCAGCCGTGGGAGGTTATAGAATTTCTTGAATTTCTCCATTTCTTCTAGGTTCTCATGTTTCGTGGCATACAGACCCTCAAAGTAATCTCTGATGTTAACTTCCATTTTCAGTGGTTCATGGTCTGAAAAAAATAGTTGACACAATTTCTATCTTTTTTATTTTGTTGACGTATGCTTTGTGGCTCATTTTGTGGTCTATCTTTGACAATGTTTCATGTGCACTGGAGAAAAATGTGTATTCAGCTTTTGGGGATGAAAAGCCCTTTATGTATCAACCAGGTCTCTTTCAATTTTTCCTTCTGAGACAGTATTTCCTTGGTGAGTTTCAATCTTGTCAATCGATCAAGAGCTGATAAAGCAGTGTTGAAGTCTCCGAATATTATTGTGCTACTATTAATGTCTTCTTTGAGGTCTATTAGCAGTTGTTTTAAGTATTTTGCTTTGGGGCCAGAGCAATAGCCCAACAGGTAGGGTGTTTGCCTTGCATGCGGCCGGCCTGTGCAAGCCCGGGTTCGATCCCAGGCATCCCATATGATCCCCTTAGCACCGCCAGGAGTAATTCCTGAGTGCAGAGCCAGGAGTAACCCTGAGCGTCGCCGGGTGTGACCCAAAAAAATGTATTTTGCTGGTCCCTCATTGGGTGCATGTATGTTTACTAGTATAATTTCTTCCTGATATACATACCCCTTAATTATTAAGAAATGGCCTTTATTGTCCCTTCTAACTTTTCAGCCTGAAGTCTATATTGTCAAATACTAGTATGGCCACACCGGCCTTTTGGAGATGTTTGTTTGGAGAATGGTCTTCCAGCCTTTGACTGAGTCTGTGTTTGCTCTGGTTATTCAGATGTGTTGTAGGCAGCAGAATGTTGGCTTCAGTTTTTAATCCAATTTGCCACTCTGTGTCTCTTAATTGGTTCATTTAGACTATTGACATTGAGAGAGATTATTATCATGGGATTTTGTGCCATCTTTCTGTTTAAAATTGTGCTTTTGGGTTTTGTCTTGTTTTACAGTAGACAACTCAGTCCTTCTTTTAAAGTTGGTTTTGAGTCTATGAAGTTCCTAAGTTGTTGTTTATCCATGAAGTTGTGTATCTTTCTTTCATATCTGAATGTGAGTCTAGCCGGGTAAAGAATTCTTGGTGAGGCCTGCAGTTCATTGAGTATTTTCACAATATCCTACCATTGTTTTTGGACTGGGAGAGTTTCATCTGAGAAGTCTGCTGTAAATCTCAGGTATACTCCTTTTATGTGATTTCTTTCTTGGATCTTGCTGCTTTCAATGTTTAGTCTCTATCTATAGTTTTTGTAATTCTAATTAGGAGGTGTCTTGGAGTAGTCTTATTGGAGTTTCCTTTAGTTGGTATCCTATGGGCCTTCTGAATCTGGGAGCAAGCATTCTTTAGTTCAGGGAACTTCTCAGTAATGATGGCTTTCATAATTTCTTATTCATCAGGGTTTTCTTCTTGCCCTTCTGGGACCCCAATGATCCATATGTTGTTTCTTTTTGGCTTCATCCCAAGTATCTCTTGTTGTCTGTTCATAGCTGTGAATGTTTTTTCTATAATCTGCTGTTGTCTAGAGAGTCTTTGGACCTCATCTTGTAGATCATTAATTATTTCTTCAGTAGTTGGTACACTGCTATGGAGGACTTCCAGTGTGTTTTTCATTTCACTTACCACATTTTTAATATCTGTCATTTCTGCTCGTAATTTGTCTGCATTTTACTCACTTCTGCTCTTATGTCTTCTTGTATTTTATTGCCTTTGTTTCATTGCTTCTTTGCATTCCTTATGCATCCTTAACAATTTCTTCTGAAATTTCCTATCAGAGAGGTTATATAGCTCATCATTATTTCTTTGGTCATCTGGGCTAGTGACTTCACTCACTGAGCTTGATGGAATTTGTCGTTGCTTTTACCATTATGTCTATTGTAGGTTGCAAATATGTGTTTTTGGGTGACTAGATGGTATAGTTAGTAGGTGTATGGCATGTTTACAGAGTTTGGGGTGAGTGGTAAGGAATCTAGGGACAAATGCTCACTGTTACCTCATGTAAGTAGTGTGTCCACACGGTTTTGAGTTTTGGGATGTGGGTGGGTAGTTCCTTGGGCCGTGCAGGGATCACACACATCTGGTAGGGGAGATGGAAGGCATTTGTGGGAGCTGGGAGGAAGTGGTACAACAGTGGGTTAAAAAGGAAAATCTTATATTTATTTTTTCTCTTTTATGTAACTGGAAGGCTTCAGCTAAAGCAAAATAAAACAAAAAAGTCAAAAAAGAAAAGTACAGATGTTATATGATTTCACTCATAGTTCAAGTATAAAGAAACAAATCAAGGCAAGTCGATGACTAGTGAAAACAAGCCTGATATTCTATCAATAAAATATACTTTTAAGAAATGATTTGGCATTGTCTTGTGAGGCTAAACTTTCATGTAAGCTAGTTCAGATAAATACGGACAATATAACAGAGGAGAAAATAGCTAAGGAGTAGAGGGAAAGTCAAATGATCTCAGAAATATCTTTTTGCACATCTGCAAATAAAGTAGAAGAGAAATTTTTTGCACATTTGCAAATGAAGCTTAACTTCAACTGATATAAAACACAAATAATTTTAGTAACACTGTTTCTAATAGCTAAGAACAAAGTGTATGTGGAGTACTCTTAAAGATACTCTATCTGAATTACATAATCACATCTATCTATATACCAGAAAATGAAGAAATATATTTAAGCAAATGCACATATATTAATTATTTTTTTGCTGCTGTTTGTTGTGTCTGAAATAATATCTGTTGGTACTTCAGAAGTTATGTGTTTCTGAGGTTGGAACTCAGAACCTCACACACCGAAGACCTGAGAACTACCTCTTGAACCACATATCTGATCCTTATAATTTTTATTTAAAGTAATAGATGTTCTTTGTAAGAAAATGAAAATCTAACCAGTTGGATAAATACTATTCTATATCTAAGAAATTGTCAAAACATTAAAAGCTGAAACCTCTGCTTCTGCTAACAATGCTGTATAATTAAAACTTACCCAGAGATCTAGAGTATATCAATCTAGAGAATAATTTATCAAGATCCACTTATTTTAGTAATGTGCATATAGAAACTCTTGGAAAGCATCGATGAAGCATAATATTTGAAATCTCTTTGATTTTATTTGCAAAATGCAGCATAAAGAAAAATGCAACAAAGCATATCAAGGATAACATTAAATACGTCTCTATGAACCAAATTACAGCGGGTTAAAAAAAATAAAGCTTTATGGTATGCTTTATATCCACAGAGGAAAGAAAATGTGCCCACCAGAGATGAGAACGTAAAAAAAAAAAAAAAACAGTACTAAAAAAGTTACTTTCCCAAAAGGTCACTTACTGAAGAATGATTCTTAAGCTTTATGAGTTTTGCACATCTACGTTAATTTATGGGTTTTAAAGCAAGCTATGACAAGAATTGCATCAGTTGTCTTTTATTAAAAATTAGCATAAATTGTCATTCCCTTAAAAGCTTAAAACAGCACCAAAACACTTATTAACTCCCAGTTTCAGCTTGTCAGGAATCTGGACAAGTTTTGCTTGGGTCCTGTATTAATGGTCTCAGAATACTATTATCAAGATGTTGGTTACTTTACATTCACATCTGGCCCATGTACTGAGGTAGAAGTGTTTTCCAGCTTGCTCATCTTGCCAGAAAAAATTAATTTATGTTAAGCTTGAAAATATTTTATTTTTGATTATGTCATAGAGGTTTCCCTAACCCTTGCGATATGAACTCATAATAATAAATAAAATAACGAATAGCCTATTAATTCTTCAAAAGTAAGATAGTAGGAGGAAATCTGGGCAAGTCAACTAGTTAATTAAAATCCTAAATGTATTTTTTCCTGCTATAGTGTCTTGGCTAGAAGCAAGAGAAAGTTTCCACCCACATTCAAAGAGAAAAAAATGATTTAAAAAAAAAACGGGATGAAAGGAGAGGGCTGGAATATGGATCAAAGGACCGAAGTGTGGGCTCAGCATGCAAGTGCTCCAGGCATCATCACTTGCACTCTATGACCCCAAACACATCATTAGTAGCTGCCAAGCACATCTGGGTGTGGATCTTCAAAGAACTACAAAGGGTTTGATTACAATCCTTTTGGAACTCAACCTTTGCTCTTGGTTTCTGACAGGGATAAAGCAAAACTGAATCATGGAAGAAATCTCCCAAAACAAAGCCCCATATAGTAAAAGAAAAGAAAATAATAGATACTGATTTAAATTTGAAATGAATATGGAAAACAACCCAGAAAAGATAATATTTAAGGAGTGGAAGGTGGAGTCAGAATATCTCAGAAAATATAAGCAATCTTTATTTAAATTATAAGAGAAAAACATTTTTGTGAGTGTGCCAAGAAAGACGAATTTTCACTGAATGGAATATAGGTAGAAGGATATGAGGAGGCATAAAGAGTGGAAAAACAAGTTTGTGGACATCTCCAGAGTGGAAAAAAAACAGAGGGAGAGAGACAGGAGATACAGAGAGAAAGAGACAGATAGACACAAAGAGAAATTCGTGTTCAGAGTAGAACATGCACCTGAAGAGTACTCTTAGAGACAAAATAGTTTTAATCAACAACTCAGGCTCTTTATTCCATTTAAAAAATGATTAGGTAAATCACCAGTTAAATTTCACATGAAGTCTATTTAAGAAATTCGTTAAGCTGAAATTCTTAAATTACTGAAAAAATCTACTTATACTTAAAAAACAAGGTAAACCTAAAAGAAAATCAATAGGCAATGAATGCTATCTCTTTTGTTTTGTTTGCTTATTTGTTTTTTGGGCAACCCCCAGAAGTACTGAGGGCTTACTCTAGGAAATCCCTCCTGACAGGCTTAAGTATCAGGGATCAAACCTTGGTTTGCAGCATGCAAGGCAATTGCCTTACTCACTATAACATCGTCAGCCCAACAATGAATGTTATTTAAAAAAATAAAATATGGGGCCAAAGTGATAGCCCAGCGGATAGGGCGTTTGCCTTGCATGCGACCGGCCCATGCCGGCACTGGTTCAATCCCTGGCATCCCATATGGTCCCCCCGAGCACTGCCAGGAGTAATTCCTGAGTGCAGAGCCAGGAGAAACCCCTGAGCATTGCTGGGTGTGACCCAAAAAGCAAAAAAAAATATAAATGTATGGCGTCATTTAAAAAAAGTAAGTGGAATTCACTGTATCACTGTCTTCCCGTTCATCATCGATTTGCTCAAGCGGGCACCAGTAACATCTCCATATGACCTGACTCATGCAAGTAGAGCCCAAGGGCACCTGCTTGCTCCAGGAACATAAAGAGCCTCAAACCATTCCATCAAGTCATGGGAATGAGGTCTATAATTGTTACTGGTATCTGGCATATCAAATACGACACGGGTAGATTGCCAGGCTCTGCCGTGCAGGTAGCATACTCTTGTAGTCATCTCAAAATCCAGCATTTATTGGGCCGCGAGCCAGGCTGTGATAGGCTGGTCTGCTGGGTGGAGTTAAGTGGAATTAAAGAGATTCAATGATTGAGAAATAAGTGCATATAATGAAAAAGTCTAAAAGACATGTACCTTAAATAAGTAGGCAGTCAAATTGATACACATTATGCAGAGTAATTCACAATAATTAAAAAGAGAAATTTAAACATCCACAACTAGACTAGGAGATTACAATATGCTTATCAAATAGTAGTTGAGAAAAACAAACATTAACCACTTTAACACTATAGTAGTCATGCAGGTGGGCCTCATGGGTGGCTTATATGAGGTCAGAAGGTGAGAGAGATGGTCACTTTCTCCCAGCCTTCTCTGCCGCCCAGACTGGCGGGGCAGGTTAAGGGACTGATAAAGTCTTCGATGAGCCTCTGCACAGCATGGGCCTAAGTCCCACCAGCCCCACGAGGTGGCTGTCAAGCCACACCTGATGTCTGCATGATCTCTAGGCACGGGAGTTGATTCCCACCAAGCGAGGTTTCTCGGAGAGCCACAGACTCAGGCTGGAATGAGGAATAATGGCTCTTTGCAGGAAAGGAAAGTCAGTCCTAGGCCTTACCTAAGGTTGTCTCAGCTTTCTGTCTTCCTCGCAGATAAATAATTTTCAGGAGTCGATGAGCAGTGAAGTAAAAACAGGTTTTATTAAGGTTTTAGGAAAGGGAAGGAGGGAAAATAAGAGAGAGAGTACACATCTCAAGAGGGGCGATGTGGGCAATGCACATGCTCGGGCACTGCATGTGCTTGGCCATGTGGGCTCAAGCAGCACATGGGCTCAGGCAGCATGTGTGCCCAGGCAGCATGCGTGTGCCGTTCTTTGGTCAGTACGACTTTTTGTAGATTTCTCCCCAAGCTACTCCTATATGTGGCTTCAGTCTAGGTTGCTAGGGCCATTGCCAAGGGGAGTAGACTTTGGGAGTGGTCTTCTTGAAAATCTCTTTTTCTAGACCTCTGTTCCTGCTGGGTCTTTGGTCCAGGAATGTACCCAGATTAGGCACTGGGCTGACAGGTTGATCCAGATTCCTTAGGGTCTACTGAGGGTCTTATCAAGTCTGGTTCCGGTTTCCAACAGGTGAATCTGGACAGCCTTAGGATGAAACTTCATTGTATTGGAGACCCCCTGTCTGCCTGCCTATATCAGTAACACTATAGATTGCAATTCATGTTCTCAATAAAGTGTCTATAATATTTTGTATATAAACTAACAACACCATTGTATGATGGAGACATTAAGGACAGAGTATGATAGAGATAACTCTGATAAAATTACATTTTCAGCATTTGACAAATACAAACAATAAATACTGCTGTAATTTTAAAAAATATTTCTAGTATTATTTATGAAAAAATGAAGTAAACTAGTGCAAATAACCAAATAATGAAGTGATCCTAATTTAATTTGAACGAAAAGAGATTCTATATAACATATGCATCTAAACACTACATAAAAATTAGAAAATTTCATTTTCCTGAGTAGGTAATATTTAGGTAAATGAAAATGAGAATACAATAGACTAGTACTCTGGAAATCAGTTGAATACACTGCCTAGGGCAGTGACCTTTACCAAAGTGGTCAGTATTACCCTGAGGTCCAGGAGTGGTGGTAAACTAGAAAGATCCAAAGAGGATGTCAGTAGCCTCAAGTGAATTTAGAGGGTTTTCTATCTCTCCAGTTCACTTAAAGTAGATTTCCCTGGGAGCACCTTGAAAGATTTTATTTTGTGAAAAGGAGGCAGTAGGCAAAATTAAGCTTGAGAAACTCTGGTCTAGAAAGAAATTTACAAACTAATGACTTAGGAACATAGGAAACATTTAACATCAGTGATTTAAAACGTCTATTTGGAAGTAAAATCAAGCCTACTAATTGAAGACATGTAACAGAATCTTTTTCAAACAGAAAACAAAAAAAACAGAATATTTTTATGGAGAAGACTTTAAAAAATTAAACAGAATGGATTTTAAAATCAGTTTTTAGCATTTATTATTTAAACATACAATTGTTAACTCAAAAAGTATGAAAAATTAAAATACACTCATTGTACAAAATTACATATTTCACCAGGCTTCGGTATAAAAGTTATAGCTTCAATTTCAATTTTAACATATTGTTTGAGCACAGTTTACAAGTATAAAACTCATATTCCAGACATTCTTATATTTTAAATTCTGTGATTTTCCTGAGTCATTTTTACAGTTTCTGTTATCACAACTAGGCTGTTTTAGCTACTGATTTTCAGATATTCTTCCTCTTATAGTATTTGTATTTTTAATTTGCCTTGAACTTTTCTTGGGATAACTTCAGGATTTCAAATAAAACTTAACTAAGATGAAAATTCTTAGCTATCACTCTCTCAAATTGGTCTCCTCTTCATAAGTCAAGGATCACACCTCAGTAACTAAAGCTGGCCTGCAGTGTTGGAAGGCAGCTATGCTCACCACTATACCACCAACGCCTCACAAGGCCTGCAGTGTTGATTCTCCATCTCCCTACATTTGTACTGATGCAAATTCCATGATATAAGTATATTTCTCTACAATTATTATTCACTTGTATCACTTGTCTTTCCATTTATCATTGATTTGCTCAAGTGGGCACCAGTAATGTCTCCATTCATTGGGAATGAGGTCCATTATTGTAACTGTTTTTGGCAGTTACAGGAATGCACCACAGGTAACTCGCCAGGCTCTGTCGTGGCTCTGGGTTCAACCCAGGGGCCCAGACTTTTCTATGTCAGACCATCTGCTTTCCAGGGCCCACAGGTGTAGCCCTGAGTGTAGACAAGCCTGTCTCCTGTCTACCACCTGCTGACGAAGCCAGGCACCTCAGCCATAACTGCAACACCCCGAGGGGCAGGGCAATTGTTATTGAGGCACCATAATTTACAATACTGTAAATTACTACACATGCACATGTTTATATACATACATACATATATATGCATAAAGTATATGTATGAGAGGTGCCCAAAGTAAATATTTCAGTATTAACTCTCGTATTTGAATGCATAGCCTTTACTGTCTTCATACATCTATACAAAAAGGACATTGCTCTAATATAGGAATATGCAATGAGAATGAAGGAGAGAGAAAAGAAACATTTCATTTACAATACAAAACCCAACATTATCAGAAGGCTAATTCTACAAATCACTGCTTCTAGTTAGGACATAGAGTCTGTGTCCTGATTAACACTAGAGCAGGCGTGTATCAAACAATGTAAGCTCTCTTTGGGAAGGGAAATAAATTCTAATCTTACACCTGAAGTACATAGAACTGTAATCCAGCAAATATGTATGTCATTAATGCCATTAATCTTATTTATTTATCATTCCAAAAATAGACATTTCTGACTTCCCAGATCACAAGGTAAACCTTCACCCTCATTAACATCCTTTTCCATTATATCTTCTTTAGCATCATATCCTCTGTTGGTTATTTTATAATTTTGTTGATCATATCTCTGGGATTTGTACACCCTAAGAAATCTCTACAATTAATTTTTAATCTATTTATGTCCATAGCAGAATAATAGTATGACTGAAACTCACCCTAGAAAGCTAGAGTAAATGCCCAGAAAATGTATTGACCCAAGAAGGAAAACAAAAACATTTAAAAAAATCAAAGTTAGGGAAGTATTTGCACACTGATCTTCTCCAGGAGTGACATAGGCTGAAAGCTGACTAATCTATGCTTGGGTTTCTAAGAGAATGAACTAAAACAGAAAAGTAGTCAGGAATTATAGAAACCTTCATGCCAGACATGTTTATTTAGAAAATTTAAGTCTAAGGAGTCCTCATGATATTTAGCAACAGAAAATAAGGCATAAATTATTAAGAATAACGTTCTCTGTTTTGCTGAGCACTGTCAGGAGCCGATTCCTGAGTGCCGACCTGAGATTAGACCTAGAGGATCACTGGGTGTGGCCCCAATCACTTCTTTTGCCACCACCCAGGGATGAAATAAAAAAAAAATACAGTGTTGCTAAGAGTAGAAATTAGGATCCCAAAGTGATACTGCGGAATGCTTTGAATTATGTGCTTGTTCATTTATAACACCTTTTAGTAATTGCTCTGGTATGCTCATACTTTGGGCTGCAATATACAGCCCCCTGCCCACACATACATCAAAACCAGCTTTCATCAAGGCTCTATTTTGAGGGGCCAGAACAATAGTCCAGCACGGAGGGCATTTACCTTGCATGCGGTCAGACCCAGGTTAGATCCCTGGCATCCCATACGGTCCCCCCCAAACACCACCCGAGTAATTCCTGACTGCAGAGACAAGAGTAACCCCTGACCATTGCCAGTGTGAACCCCTCCCCAAAAAAAAAGAAAAAAAAGGGCTCTATTTTGAAAGCTTTCCCGTTTTGTAGTCTTTGATAGGAGAAAGAGCTCCACCCAACCACCCAACAGAAGAGCTGATCACAGCCTAGCTTGCACAGCCGCTTGCAGCAGAGTGGTTCATCAATAAATGCTCAAAATTAGAGGTGACTACAAGATTATCCCCATGGCAGAGCCTGGCAAGCTACCCATGTTGTCTTTGATATACCAAATACCAGTAACAATTATAGACCTCATTCCCATGACCTGATGGAATGGTTTGAGGCTCTTTATGTTCATGGAGCAAGCAGATGCCCTTGGGCCACACTAGCATGTGACAGGACATATGAAGATGTTACTGGTGCCTGCTGGAGCAAATTGATGATCAATGGGAAGACAAGCGATGCACAAAAATAGGAAAATAACCTGCCTCTCGAGGTGTTACAGGTGTGGCTGCGGTTCCCAGCTGCATCAGCAGGTGGCAGGCAGGAGACAGGCTTGTCTACACCCAGGCCTCTGCCCCATGGGCCCTGGATGGTTGATAGTCTGACATAGAAAAAGACCTGGTCCCCTGGGTTGGACCCAGAGCCACAGCAGAGCCTGACAAGCTACCCATGGTGTATTTAATATGCCAAAAACAGTAACAGTGATGGAACTCATTCCCAATGAGGGAGAGTTACTGGCACCCACTCAAGAAAATCAATGAACAAAGAGAAGACAAGTGACAAGTGTCACAAGTGACAAGGAATACTATAGAGTCCACTATAGATCCTACAGAATCTATAGGATTCATCAACAAGCAAATTTTGACAATTTGTATAAAATATACAAAAACACAGAAAAATAGAAATGACAGTACAATGAAAGTGATATTAGTTGTATATCTCTCACATTTTCTTAGATGAGGGTATAGAATCCTGCAACTCTCAAAAACCTAGAGGTAATATTCCTAAAAACCACCTGTAAAATTGTGTCAATTTATCACCAGAAGCTTAATTCAGGCATACCCTATAACACAGTATCTATGTTCAAGTTCTTATACACAATATGTAGAGGCAAACACATTCTCCTAAAGACATATATCTTCAAGGATACATTAATAGTGAATGAAATAAACACCATATGGAATAGTTGAATTAAATTTAACCCATGTATAGAATAGAATACAATTTAACCCATGTTTAGAATAGAAACTATATGAGTTAATAACTCACCAGAATAGTATGAACCATGAAAAAGTAATTGACAAGTTATCTCTCAGCAACAGAATAATCAGGCAAGTATCATATCATATTGAATATTAGAGAAAATACAGTATAATGATTTGGGTATGTTTAAACACTTACAAGAGCTGGAGAAATAGTAGACTGGGTAGTGCACTTACCTTGGGCATGGATCACCCAGGTTTAATCCCTGGCACCTCATATGATTCTACCTACTGACCAGCAGTTATCCCTGAGTACTAAGGAAGGAGTAAGCCCTGCGTACTGTTGGGTGTGGCCCCAAAATTATTATACATTTACACATCAGGTTACTTTATACATCAGAGTAATGGATCTCTTTGAGGTGATTGTGTCCCGAAATATAACATAAAGGGAACGTCTAAGTTTCCTAGAGAGTTATGGAAACTTCTAAGTTTCCTATAGGGTTATAGGGTCTAAGTTTCTATAGGGTTATAGGGTTATACCTACTGATATAGATGTGAGAATTGATATTGATTTTGTGAACATGAAGTCAGTTGTACACTTTAATTTTATGAATTTACTTGAATTATACTTGAATTATACTTCCATAAAGAAGTAATGGTTTAAGAACTAGGGAGATGGGACCAGAGCGATAGCACAGCTTGTAGACCTTTGTCTTGCACGGGGCCAATCCACGTTTGTTCCCTGCCATCCCTTACAGTCCCCTGAGCACTGCCAGGAGTAATTCCTGACCAAAGAGCTGGGAGTTAACCCTGGGCATCACTGGGTGTGACCCAAAAAAAAAAAAAAAAAAAGAGAGAGCTAGGGAGAGAACAGGAGTAAGACACATGCCTTACATTATTGCAGACCTGATTATATCAAAACATGAAATACGTACCTAAAGAACTGCCAAAAGTGCCTCAGATGCATATGGTAACGGCTCTAGTCCAGCAGTCGCTCCAAATCGCATTACATGTCCAGCCCATCTGATTTTCGATGCCTTGGAAAACGAGACAGCGTCCCTTACTTGGAACAGCGACAGAGGTCAGAGCTCCTGATTCCTTCTTTCACTTGAGTGAGGCGTGATATTCCAAGCATAGCTCTTTTGATTCCTCTTTGGGAGACCTGAATAGCATTCTCATCCTGCTTTCAAATGCAAGGTGACCTCCCACTGGAAAACCAGAAAGACAGTTCTACTGTTCAAGAATGGAGACATCCACGACATTGGCAACTATCGCCCCATCTGCCTGTTGTCTGTCATCTACAAGCTGTTCACTTGAGTCATCCTGAAAGGATTGGCAGAACATTAGATGAAGGGCAACCATGCGAGCAAGCAGGCTTCCGAAAAGGATTCATCACAATCGACCATATCCACATGGTAACCACGCTCATTGAAGTGTGTAGGGAGTTCAGGATGCTATTCTGTATCATGTTCATTGATTTAAAGAAAATCTTTGATTTTGTGGAGACTGAAGCGGTCATCGAAGCCCTAGCCAAACAGGGCATTCAAACCCAGCACATCAAGATCCTTCGTGAGCTGTATTACGGATTCACCACCAGGATCTCACCATTCTACAAAGAAGTGATCATCAGTGTCAAAAGAGGGGTTTGGCAGGGTGATACCATTTCACCAAAACTCTTCAGTGCCACCCTTGGAAACATCATGCGACAATTAGAATGGGAAGGAATGGGAGTGAAGATAGATGGTCGGCAACTACACCACCTCCTCTTCACTGATAACATCGTTCTAATAACACCAAACATTAGCCAAGCGGCACAAATGCTGGCTGACTTCGACCAAGAATGTGGAAAGATAGGTCTACAGCTGAATATCAGCAAAACTATGTTCATGAAAAATGAACTGGTTCCCATTCACTCTCAATGGAACAAACATCTCTGAATGCAGCAGTTATGTGTACCTAGGTCGAGAAGCCAACATGATGAACAACCTAAAACCTGAGCTGTGCAGGAGGAAGAGAAGCTGTGCAGGAGGAAGAGAGCAGCATTGAATGCCTTCAAAGGCATCGAAGAAATAGCTAAAAATACAAAGAACCTCCAGTTCCGGTCACATCTCTTCAACTCCACTGTTCTCCCTGCATTAACATACGCCTCAGAGACCTGGGCCCTATGATTCATTTATACATGTAATTTCGTTTTTAGGCTGAAGAATTAAATAAAAATCTGAGACGAGTAAATGTAGATATTTTTCATATGTATAAACTGTGCAATGTATTTAGATATATTGTATAGCATAAGAAATGGAAATAATTTTTGATCCTGAACTTCTATACTACTGGGTCATTTCTTTTCAATTTCTCGTTGCAATTTCCACCTTGTGTCACTTTTAATATTCTAGATCTCAACAATGTTAGTTCATAGTAAGTTCTCCTGACTTCTTACTTGGCAACTTCATAAATTTTAAATAATTAATTTGCTGATGGGTGTTATTATAAAAGTAAAACATATATTATGAGTGATAGAAAAACTTGAAGCACTCTAAAAAAGGGTTAGTTATTCAGAACCTCAAAATTTATAAAAATTCTCAATAGAAAATACTGTATAATGTATATGTTTTAGACATTAGTTTAAACATGAATCAATGAAATGAAGCAAAGTTTGTTAGGGCTGAATTCCATCCCCACAAAACTTCTATGTTAGAGATCTAATCACAGAATCACAGAATCAAACCTTATTTGGAAATAACTCTATTGCAATTTAAATCAATTATAATAAAATAAATACATTGGATAGTTCCAAAAAACTAATATCACTGATATCCTCACATCAATTCCTTACCCTAAACTTATATTCCCAATTATGTAGCTCAGTTTTCCGAATTAACTATCAATTGATAATATTTGTGCCCATGATTTGTTTCATTATATAACATAAATGAATGATATTATCCAGGACTTAAATTTTTCTCTCTGGCTTATTTCACTCAATATGTTTCTCTTCATTTCTATCCAAGTTCCTATGAGCTGCATAGTTTCCATATATATGTGTGTGTGTGTGTGTGTGTGTGTGTGGTGTGTCATACGTATATATGTATATGTACATATACATATACATATATTTGCATATATACACATACACATATATACACACATAGAGAGAGAGACAGAAAAATATATATGGACAGAAAATATATGTATATATATATATATCTGTTCATACACACAAGCAAACACTCTACAACTTTTTGTCCTTCCATCTCCTGCATTTCTTGATGGACATTGGAATTGTTTTTACATGCAATGTCCAATGTTTTATATATATAAATATATATCCAATATCCAATTTTAATATATATAACTTAAAGAGAATATATATTCTCTTCAGTTCTATCCAAGTTCCTTTGATCTGCATAGTTTACCAGTATAGTATATATAATATATAGTAGATAATATATATTATATATATAGCCTGTATATGCACAAATACACACACATACTCTACAACTGTTTGTCCTTTCAACTCCTGCATATCTTGCTGTACATTGGAATTGTTTTCACATCCTGGCTATTGTATTAGATGTTGTAACGAACATAGGTGTGCATCTATCTTTCCAAATTAATGTTTTCGTGTTTGGGGGTAGATGCAAAGTAGTGAAAGAGCTGGATCATATGAGAGATCCATCATTACTTTCTTGAGAATCTATATATTACTTTCCACTTAGGCTGGACACAATGACAGTCTCAACAATAGTGGATGAGTCTTCCTTTATCTTTAACCACATCCCTGTCAATACATTTTCTTAATGCATATACATTTAATTATTATATACTTGTATATATATGTATGTATGCATATATATTTAGTTAAGTAAATGTATATACTTCTAAATGTATATACATGGTGTGTGTATATATAGATATAGAAATATATGTAGATATATGTGTCATCCTCACTGGTGTGAGACAATCTGATTGTTGCTTAGATTTGTATTTATGGATACAAAGTGATAATGAACACTTTATTATATGATGATTGGCTATCTGTATATCCTCTTGATTAAATTTATTTATATCCTCTAATTTTTAATGGAATTGTTATTTAATTGTTGCTGCTGAGCCTTATGAATTCTTTAAATATTTTAAATGAGAGTTCTCTCTCTCACCCGTTGTGTTCAAATATTGTCTTCCATTAAGATCTTTTCATTTTAGCTTGAATTTTTTGTGCTTATGTAAAAATTTCCCGTTCTTGTAATCCCATTTGTTTATTTTTGACATATTTACCAATGGAATAGAATTTTCTATAAAACAACTTTTAAGTCCAGTTCCTAGAGAGCTACAGCCCTGTTCGTTAGTATACTTATGGAACTGGTCTAATTCTATATCTAGTTTTTTTTCTACAAATTAACTTTTAACTATCTTCAGTTTTGCTAACATTCTTAGAATGATTTTTAGTCTTATAAATTTTATGAGGTTTGTTTTGTGGCAAGATATTAGTGAATTTCCTACTTGCCCTTAAGAGATATTATTAGTATTATATTGCTGCATAATATAAAATAATGCAATCTCAAACAACACACATTTGTTTTCCCATCATTTCTTTAAGTCATATATCCAGAGAAAGTTTAGCATTGTCTTTTGTTTCTGGATTTTTCTAAGGCTGCTATCAAGATCTAAGTTAACTGTAGTCATTAACTTTCAGCTATGGAAGAATCCATATCCAAGACAATTTGTCAGCAGGATTGAGTTCTTTGCAAAGCAGTTAAACTTGAAGATTGAGATCCTTACCAGTTTATGGAGAGAAGGAGCCATTAATTTCTTGCTCTATGAATCTTTTCAATGTGGCTGTTAGTTTAACCAAACTATGCATATCAGCAAAGCAAATAAAATAAAATAATTATTTTCATTCTGTTTGATTACTAGTTTTTAGTCAAAGTCAGTAACGCTCAGAGGTTATATATGACTCTTGAACTCAGGAGTCACTCCAGGTAGTGCTAGGGGGGACCATATAGGATGCCTGGGATTGAACCGTGGTCAGCCATATGCAAAGCAAACACCCTACCAGCCGCATTACTCCAGCCCCCTTTTCATTCTAATTACTGAAATCACATCACCTCATATGCTACTCTCTATTAAGTAAAAGCAAGTCAATATTCAGCTATTGGGGTCTGTGTGATAGTATAATGTATAAGGCAATTACTTGCTTTGCATGCTACAGGCAGGGGTTTGACCCCGGCATTGGATATGGTTGCCCAAACACAATAGGAGAAATCCTTGAGCTAGAGCCAAGTATATGAACCCCTGAACATGATTGAGTGCAGCAGTCCTCCTACGCCCCCCCCCACCAACCCTCCCCTCCACAAACAACAGCAACGACAAAAACAAAATATTTAACCCACTCTTAAATGATGGCCTATGCTGTAGCTTTTGTATTAGGAGATGAAACCACCATTTTTTGCTCTCCACTTTCTGTTACATTGCATGACAGTATCCCTAGGAAAAAATGAAATGATAAAGCTCACTGAAGACATAAAGTATACTTTGAAAAATATATAAAAACCTAGAAAAATACCTCCTAGAAATTATACAATAATTCAACAAATTGTAGTAAATTGATACAAATGTGTGTGAAAAAAAGAGCTAGAAAAAACAGAAATTATTTTATGTTAAAAAATAAAATTTGTTTCAATTTGAAAAAAAACTATGAAAATTTAGTACACCAAAATTATGGGAAAATTAGAAAGCTTAAGAATTAGTTAGCTCAGGGGCTGGATCAATAGTTCAGTGGATAGGGCATTTGCCTTGCATGTAGTTGACCTGGGTTCAATCCCGGCATCCCATATGGTCCCCCACACAGTGCCAGGAGTAATTCCTGAGCGCAGAGTCAAGAGTAACCCTGAACATTGCTGGGTGTGACCCAAAAAAGCAAAAGAAAAATTAGTTAGCTCAATATTAGGATGACATATGGTTATGAATTATTTCCAGGATGAACTGCAGACTCAGTGAAATCACGATCAATTACCAGCAATTGACTCTCCTTCTGGTAATGACTAACTAAATGATACTAAATTTGTATACTATAGAAACAATAGTATTGAGCAAAATATATGAGATAACAATTCTTAAGAATGTAAAGTTGCTCAGAGAAACTTTATTCTTAAAATAGCACAAAACACATAAGATGAGTTCATGTAGCTACTTTATCGCTTCATTTTCATCCTTTGTAGGCTTTACTTATTTATTTAGTTATTTATTTTTTACATGATGTACTTGCTAGGAGCTGTAGAAGAATATAAATAGAATAAGTGAAAGTGCATATTTGTTTTAATGATTTCACAAACCCAGTCTTAATTCTGCTGTTAGTAGTATTTTTATAAATCCATTATCAAACTGAGAAATGCTTCCTTTGTATTCATTTGTTAACCATTTTATTTTGTATTTCTGTTAAAATATATGAATAAAATGATAAATATATACTGAAATTATACTATATTTTTCATGAATTCTATCAAATCTATGCCCTGGCATAATAATTAGTGCTTTTCTAGATGAATTATCACTTAAATAACATAAAAGCTACAACAGTGTAGAACTTTGGTACATATTTGAGAAATGAAAGTGAAACATTACTCTTAGATCAGGTGGGGAAACTTAAAAAACACATGAATTTTATTCCAAAATATTACTAATTTTGGGCCGGAGCGATAGCACAGTGGGTAGGGCATTTGCCTTGCGTGTGGCCAACCTGGGTTTTATCCCCAGCATCCCATATGGTCCCCCAAGCACTGCCAGGAGTAATTCCTGAGTGCAGAGCCAGAAGTAATCCCTGAGCATTGCCAGGTGTGACCCAAAAAAACAAAAAAAAAAAAATATATATATATATATATATATATATTACTAATGTTCATTAAATATTACAAATTGCTAGGGTAAAAAATTACTAACCTAGCTATTATCATCTACTAAGTAAAATAAAAAGCAGTATGTGATTTTAATCAGCTTATAACAGTTATCGAGAGGTTAAATGACATAAAACTGGGACTTTTATTAAGCTACTTTCATGTAAATACCCTAAAATATTAAATAATAACAAAGTATTTAAGAATCTTTTGGATAGTGGGCCTAAGTGGACCCAGCATGTTTGGAATATGAAGGGGACTTCTTTGGAACAGCTTAAATTGTTAAAAATAAGAAGTTTCTTAGAACTATATTTTTTAAGGCTTCTATATTTATAGTTATATACATATGTGAGTATGCACAGAAATATATGTTTATACTTATATAAATGAAATATTTTCAGTCAAGAGGTTATATGTATGAATTTCAATTAATGAAAAATTAAAACCAAAGTATGAAAATGAAAAAATTAAAATAATTTTCATGCATTTGTTGGAAAATTATTAATCTTCTAAAGATCATCAAAGCTTTCATTAATTTTGAATTATATATAATGTTCAATTGTTTGAATATGCTCTTGTTTTTAATGCTTTTTTTGGTCATGAATGTTTACTTTTGTTACAGGATTTTGTCTTTGTGATCTGAACAACCTTGAATATCTTTCATGGAGCACATGGGGAATCATATCTCTTTCAGATTTATTGCTAGAAAGACATTTTTAAGTCATAATTATGAGGTTCTGATAACATTAAACTTTTCCAAAATTGATGTATTATTGTCACTTTTCAATGAATGAATCCCAGTGGACATCATATCACATTTGTTAGCCTTATATTTATACTTCATTAATTTTGTTTGTAAAAATAAAAGGGCTATGCAATATTCTCCATTGTGGTTGTGATATTTTTTCCTTGAGCACTAGTAAGCTAGTATATTTCTACAACTATCTTGTCCATATGAAAACCTTATACTTAGACACTTATGTTATAAAATACCATAATTATTTATACTTTTTCTTACTTACAAATATTTCTTGAAATGTTCTTGATTTTAATCATCTTAATTATTTTTCTTGAAAATGTATTTTCCAGGATTATAATAAGTTATCATTGAATAGATTGCTCAAATTTATATCATTCTTTTATACCTTTTGAACTTCTTTCTGGAGTTACTTTAGATTTTCGTGCAAGAATTCCATTTTAACTTATTTTTTGGTTTTTATCTATGCCTCTGTAGTTTCTTCCAGAATAGAGATTAAAGAATACATACTTCACTTTTCAGCTTTATTTTCTCTGTTGTACCCCTTCACATAAAAATACAGAAACCTTGTAACTCATTGTTATTATAATTGTTTCTATAGTATAGACTGTAATTTCCTGTAACATATATACGATACTATATAAATACATTATAAAACTATAAAACTAATGTCACAGTGTTATGGAGTCGATTTGGTTTGAGGTTTGTTATTGATGTTTCATTTTTAGTTTTTGCTTTAAAAACATGAAAGGTTTAGTCCTACTGTTTGTTTGTTTTTTTACTTTTTGGACCACACCCAGTCATGCTAAGGAATTACTCCTGGCCCTGTACTGTTCAGGGGACCATATGGGAATCCAGGGATTGAACCCAGATTGGCTGCATTTAAGTAGAGCACCTTACCCATAGAACCATCTCACCATCCCCAGTCCTACAGATTTAATGCTCAGGAATTGGGCCAGAGTGATCGTACAGTGGGTACCCCATTTGCTTGCACACGGCTGACCCGGTTGGATCCCTGGTATACTATATGGGCCCCAGAGAATTACTAGGTGTAACCCAAAACAAACAAACAAAAAAGCTGTCAGGAATTATTCTTGGCAGTATTTGGGGGACCACATGGTGTGCCAGGGATTGAATCCAGGTCTGCCGCTTGCAAGTGGAGTGCCCTACCTGCTGTACTATTTCTCCAGACCATTGAAATTTTAAGAGAAATTCTCCGAAATTTTTCAACATTGACTATTTATATTCAGTGCAGGGACTGAACCAAGAACTTCACATCCCAATCCCATGGACATTGACATTTTATGTCTTCTTAGTAAATTAATTTATTGTGTTCCTCATCTATTATTTAGTAATAATTTTGTTTATAATAGAGGTCATACTTGGCAAGTCTGGGGTTCTGGGCACACTCCAGTGGTGCTTAGGTACCACGCAGTACTTCCCAGCTCTATTATCAATTTTTTATGAGAATGTTGTTTACTTGGTCTTCTAAAAAGGGCCTTTAAGGGACTGAGGAGGTCATTTAGCAGGCAGGGGTCTTGCCTTGGACTTGGTTGGCCAGATTAACCTAGGTTCAGTCCCTGACACCCCTTGTGATCCCTGAGCCTGCCAAGAGTGATACCTGAACACAGAGCCGGGAGGCAGCACTGAGCACAACTGGCTGTCCCTCCCCAAAAAAAAAGAATGGGCATTAAATGGGTACAGCCAGCATATTCAAGGTATGTGATTTATCTCTTAGCTTTCATATTATGAGTTTTTTTCAAATGCAAGTAATTTCAATTTTTAACTAGTCAGATCTTTCAGTTTTTCCTTTATGAGGTTTGTTTTTATGCTTAACAAGTCTTCCTATTCCAAATGCAAAATAATTTCTTCTCCTTTTTATGAAAAAAATCTTGTTAAAATTTTTTTGGCATTTTAATGCTGCTATAGGCTCTCCCTGTGCTCAGCTGATCATGAGGCACCCAGGGGGGGAAGGCAGGTTCTAGCCCTGGCCGGCCATCCCAATAGAGCCTAGCAAGAAGCCAGAGGAACCCCCCAAACAATGAGGGCAGTCATTTTCAACTTCCGGAGTCCACAGCTAGTCAGAGCTCCACCCAAGGAAAAGCCAATCTCTCTGTTGCAGTTCATCAGTAAATGCACAAGACGAGAGCCTACTACTGAGAGTATGCCATCCACACAGCAGAGCCTGGCAAGCTACCTGTGTCATATTTATCATGTCAAAAACCAGTAACAATATAGACCCTATTCCCATGACCTGAAGGAATGGTTTGAAACTCTTCATGTTCCTGGAGCGAACAGATGCCCTTGAGCCACACTAGCACGTGACAGGACTTATGGAGATGTTACTGATGCCTGCTTGAGCAAATGATGAACAACAGGAAGACAAGTGATACAAGAGATACAAGTGAATAGATTGCTGAAAAACCTGAATGAAAAAACCCTTTGAAATGTCAGATTTTGCATTTAGTAACTGCATAAATATTGTTTAAAACTTTGATTCCACTGTATGTCTACTTTCCGTATTAATATTTAAAATCTACTTTATGAGCTTAAACTTCACAATTTAAGCTTATTTATACACTGTAAAGAAATTGAAAGTGTTTTACACTGTTGTTCTCTCTATGAATATTAAATAGGCCTATATGTGATTGTATATAAATATGTAAATTAAATGATGAAGCTAGATATTTCAAGAATAAAAAAACTGATCACTATCACTATCACTATCTTCCCGTTCATCATCTATTTGCTAGAGCGGGCACCAGTAATATCTCCATATGTCCTGTCTCATGCTAATAGAACCCAAAGGCATCTGCTTGCTCCAGGAACATAAAGAGCCTCAAACCATTATATTAGGTCACGGGAATGACCTAATATAATTGTTACTGGTATTTGGCATATCAAATACGACACGAGCAGCTTGCCAGGCTTGCCGTGCGGGTGGCATACTCTTGTAGTCACCTCTAAATGAAGCAATAATAAAACTCTGATACTATATCATTTTACTATTCAATAAATAAAAAAAAATTGAGACTCACTATATAATGTTACTTTTTTTTCCTGCTTTTGGTGGGGAGTCCACAGTGGTCAGTGCTCAGGACATCCCTGAGATGCTCCTGTTGATTCTTAACTCACCTGGCCAGTGGATCAATGTAAAAGCCAGAGTGTAGGATACGGGAATGCCTGCTTAAAGATACAGTACTCATCTCTCAAAGGTCTAAGTCTGTTAAGACAGTTGAGGTCAGGGCTCTGAACCTGGCCAGAGACTATAAATAGGGGACTCAGGAAAACATCCTGGGTTGGGGGAGGGGGTGGAATTCCAGACTGAGAAAGCAGTGACCTCTGGTGTCTAGCGAGCGAGCACTTAGGTCATGGGGCTCCTGGTATCCGAGCTGTATGGACAGCACCAGGGAGTAAAGGATACTCCTGGTTCCTACCCCTGAGGACCAGCACCAGAGACTCATGACTTGGTGGTTGAGCCTGAGGGCTGGCACCAAAGCCACAGGGCTACAGGGCAACAGCATTAGGGCAAATAAGACCAACAGCAGGGAAACATGAAAGAACTCAAAGAAATAATTAAGGATTTAGAGAAACAGGAAATAGTAGCAACAAGATGAAGCAAGTAAACTAACAGGAATAAAGATAGGGACATAGCCAAGAACTAAAGAGAAAAGAGGACCTAAAGAGAAAGTCCCTAATAAGAAAGGAAATAAGGCAAAGGGCCCTGAAATGGGAGGTCCTGGGAGTGGACCTGTAGCATGAAGCCCTGAACAGACACATCAGAAGGGACAGGTCCTGATGAGAGGAGCTCAAACAGACCCTCAAAAAAGAGAGCAGTTTTTCCTTCAATAATTTTGGTGTAAGATCAATGAAGACTCATATTATTTTTACAAATAGCTCCTTTTACTATTCCTATTTGAAGTATTATTTTCTAATACTCTCTAGATTCTGCTACTTCTTACAAATAATTCCTTGCACATTTTCTTGTTGAAAATCTGGGAAATTGTTAATCTCTTTATCAACATTTTAAAAAATGCTTTTATGTGAAGGCCGGGTGTCTCGGACTAGAAAACAGTAGAGGTTATCTGAAAGAAAAGTAGCATCAGGTTTCTTCTTTGCCATTCTGCTATAAATTTTTGCCTTCCCAAGAGAAAAATAGAACTATTGTGGGGATAGTCATAGAAAGACTACCCAAGTGATCAGTACTTGGGTATTGATCACTTGGGTAGGGTATTCAGATTTCAAACTGAAAAGGGCAATTTATATATTGGGAAATTGCACATGTTTGCATACTTTTAAGACTAAGGCCTTGTTATGTCTCTGTTGGCATAAATTGAAGGCTATCATTAGCTTTGGGTTACAGTTAAGACTGGGTTAGGACTAGGCTTGCGGTCCTAGATTTTTCACTCTTCCTGATTTTAGGTGGAGGATAAAGTCTCAGGCGCTTGTCCACTTAGGTCTCTGTTTTGGCAATCTGCCCATAATGCAGGCTGTGTGTAGGTTGCCATTAGTATTAGCAACGTAGAGGGCTAGGGTTCAGGAAAGAGTTCTTGTGGGGGTTCCATGGTACATTTTTTTATGTTCCAGCTTAGGAAGCCTAGATAGTTAGGAAGATTGTGAATTTGTAACTGATTTGTAAGTAAAAACCTCGGTGTGTCAATGTAAACTTAGAGCTAGCAGTAGGACAGGCCTCAGCATTAGGGCTTAATATCCTTCCTAAAGGACTTAGGTTTTCGATTTTGATGACTTTAGGTATAAAAATAAAAAATTTAGCTCAACAAGTGAGTCTGTTAACCTACTTTCTAATTTAATACACTGCTAATGCATTTCTTATTATAGGTGAGAGTCAATTATGAGATACTGGTTAGGGTTAGTGTAGAGTTCCTGTGGGGGTTCAGTGGTTCATTTTTGAATTTTAAGATGTAGGAATGCAAGAAATAGTTAAAAGGATTTTAAATTTGGGCCAAACAGGTTAAAAAAATGTTAGAGTGTCAAAGTGTGTATATGTTAGATCTAGCATTAGGATAGGCCACAGCATTAGGGCTTACCATCCAATGTGAGGTACTAGGTCATCGATATTGATATGTTTAGAGATAAAAATAAAATTTTAGGTTAGAAAAAGTTAATTTACCTACTGTCTAACTTAGTACATCACTAATACATCTCTCATATGGTAGGTGAGAGTCAGTTGTGAGATAAGCGCTAGGAGAAGGGTAGAATTTCTATAAAGTTTAGGTGAACAGTAGTGCTAAATTCAAACAAAAAGACAATTTATGTAAGGGGAAATTGCAAATATTTGAATACCTTAAAGACTAAGACCTCGACATATCATGGTTTGTGTAAATTTATTATTATGATTAGGTTTGGGTTATAGGTATGACTAAGGTTAGGGAGAGGCTTGTATAGGCTCAGAGCATAGATTTTTCACTCTTCCTGATTTTATGTGGAAGTTAATTTATTGGGAGATTGTTCCCATAGTCCAACTTGGTCTATTTTGGCAGCCCTCCTGTAATGGCAGGCTGTGTGTATGTTGGGATTAGTGTTCACAACGTAGAGGGCTAGGTTAGGAAAGAACTCTTGTGGGGGTTCTGTAGTTCATTTTTTTATTTTCAAATTTTGGAAGCCCAGAAATGGGTAGGAATATTGTGAATTTGTGCCCAGAGGGTAAAGACAAACCTCAGTGTCAATATGTGTGGAAGCTTAGAGCTAGCAGTAGGATAACCTCAACATTAGGGCTTAACATTCATTGGGAAGGACTTAAGTCTTTGATTTTTCTATCATTAAGGTTGGTGTTAGGGTTAGAGTTTATGTCTGGGTTCAGTGTTTTTTTTTTTTTTTTTTTTTTTGCTTTTTGGGTCACACATCACACCCAGCGACACTCAGGGGTTACTTCCTGTCTCTTTGTTCAGGAATTACTCCTGGCGGTGCTAGGGGACCATATGGGATGCTGGGAATCTAGCCCTGGTTGGCCGTGGTGCAAGGCAAATGCCCTGCCCGCCGTGTTATCACTCTGTCCCCTGTGGATCATTTTTGGACTTTAAAGGTTAGGAAGCCAAATAATGCTTAGGAGGACTGTGAATTTGTGTCTGATGTGCAATAAAGAGCAAAAAGATTGTCAATGTGTGTATAAACTTAGAGTTAGTTGCAGGAGAGATCTCAGCATTTGGGATTACAATCAACGTGAAGGACTTCAGTCATCAATTTTGCTATGGTTAGGAATAATAGTGAAATAGTGTTCAATGTTCAAACAAAGGGATATCAATTAAACAATGTTCAGGACAATTCAGTCTTTTGAACGACTGTCTAATTTGGTATAGCACTAATACAATGATTATAATATGTGAGAGTCAGTTGTGAGATTAGGGCTTGGGTTGGGATCAGAGTTTCTGTGGAGTTTCTGTGATTCCTTTTTCCATGTTTAAACTCAGGAAACTGAGAAATGGTTAGGAGGATTGTAAATTTTTTCGCATTGGTAAAGGAGCATCAGAATCTCACAATTTGTGTAAGCTTATATCTAGAAGTAGGACACAGTTCAGCATTAGGACTTAATATCCATTGTGAAGGACTTAGGTTGTTGTTTTTGCTATCTTAGGCATAAAATGAGAGTTTAGCTGAGGACAAGGCATGCTATTCTCTAGTGTCCAACTTGTTACACTGTCAGTATATTGCTTATTATAAGTGAGAGTCATTTGAGATCAGGACTGGCATTAGTGTTACAGTTCCTGTAAAGTTTAGGTGTTCAGTACTGCTTATTCAACCTGCAAAGGCAATTTATGTATTGGGAAATTGCAAACGTTTGGCTACTTTAAAGACTAAGGAGTCAACATGACATGGTTCTCATAAATTTAGGGTTATCATTAGCTTTGGGTTTTGGGTAGGACTCAGGTTAGGATTAAGCTTGAAATAAACTCAAGTACTATATATTTCTCTCTTCCTGATTTTAATTGGAATACACGATATTGGAAGACTTTTCTCTAAGGTCTACTTAATAGTTTTTGGCAGCCCGGCATAATAGCAGGCTTTGTGTAGGTGAGGGTTAGTATTAGCAATATTGAGGGCTGAGTTAGGGTTAGAGTTCCTGTATGGGTTCCATGGTTTGTATTTTGAATTTCTTACTTAGGCTGCCAATACATGGTTAAGAGTATTGTAAATATGCCCGATTGTTAAAGAAAAACATGATAGTGCCAATGTGTGTGTGTAATCTTAGAGGGAGTAGTAGGACAGGGCTCAGCATTAGGGCTTAACATCCCTTGTGAAGGTCTTAGGTCATCAATTTTGTATAGTTAGGGATAAAAAGTGAAAGCTTAGCTCAGAACAAGTCAGTCTGTTGAGCTGCTGTCTTATTTATCACATCACAAATGCATTGCTTATTATAGGTGAGAGCAAGTTGTTAGACAAGGACTAGTGTTAGGGTTAGACTTCCTGTGGAGGTCCTGTGTTCCATTTTTTCAATTTCCAAACTTAGAAAGTAAGTAATAGTTAGATTGGTTCTAAATTTGTGCCCCATTTCTAAAGAAAAGCATCGGAATTTCAATGCATGTGTGAGTTCAGAGCTAGTACTAGGAAAGGCCTCATCTTTAGGGCTTTTACATCTCAAAGACCTTAGGTCACTGATTTTTCTATATTTAGATATAAACATGAAAATTTGCTAAGGACTCAGTCTATTGACCTATGTTGAATTTGGTATCTCCTCTAATGCACCGCTTATTAGAGGTGAGAGTCAGTTGTGAGATAAAAGCCCTGGTTAAGGTTAAGTTTCTCTGGAGTTTCCATGGTTCATTTTCAAGTTTCAAACTTAGAAAACCAAGAAATGATTATAAGGATTATGAATTTGGGGCCCAATTGGTAAATAAAAGCATCAGAGTGAAACTGAGTGTGTAAGCTTAGCATTAGCAGTAGGACCTGGCTCAGGATTAGGGTTAATATTCATCATGAAGAACTTAGCTCATTGATTTTTCTCTGTTTAGTGAAATAATGAAAGTTCACTCAGGACAAGTCATTTTGTTGTACTACCATCTAACTTGCTTCAACACTAATACATTGTTTATTGAGATGAGATACAGTTGTGATTTAATGGCTAGGGTTAGGGTCAGAGTTCCTGTAAAAGTTCAGGTGATCAATACTGTTAATTTCAAACTGAAAAAAGCAATTTATTTATTGGGAAATTGTGAATATTTTCATAGTTGAAGACTAAATCCTCGTCATGTAATTTTCGTATGAATTTAGGTTTATTATTAGCTTTGGGTTTTGGGTAGGACTAGGTTAGAGTTAGGCCTAGTGTTAGAGTTAGGCTTAGGGTTAGATAGGCTTAGGGTTAAACTAGGTTTTTTTTTTTGTTCTACTATCTAAGTGCATGGCAGAGCCCGGCAAGCTACCCATGTCGTATTTGATATGCCAAATACCAGTAACAATTATAGACCTCATTCCCATGACCTGATGGATTGGTTTGATGCTCTTTATGTTCCTAGAGCAAGTAGGTGTCCTTGGGCTCTACTTTCATGAGACAGGACGTATGGAGATGTTACTGGTCCCCGCTTGAGAAAATCAATGATTAACAGGAAGGCAGTGATACAGTGATCTACTGTCTAACATGGTACACTACCAATGTATCACTTATAATAGGTAAGAATCAGTTGTGAGATAAGTTCTAGAATTTAGGTTCAAGTTCCTGCAAAGTATAGGTGATCAACACTGCTAATTTCAAACTGAAAAAGGCAATTTATGAAAATGGAAATTACAATTAGTTGCATTCCTTAAAGATTAAGACCAGGATATACCATGGTTTGTATAAATTTAGGATTATCATTAGCTTTGGTTTACATGTAAGATTAGTTCAGGGCTAGGCTTTACGATAGATTCATGTCATAGATTTTTCACTCTTCCTGATTTTAAGTGGAAGATACAGCTCGATCTACTAGGTCCTTTTTGGCATCCCTCCATAATGGAAAGCTTTGTATAGATTACAGTAAGTATTAACAACATTTATGACTAAGGTTATGATTAGAGCTCCTTTGTTGGTTCCGGAGTTCATTTTTTTGATTTTCCAACTTAGGAAGTCAAAAACTGGTTAGGATAATTGTGAATTTGTACCTGATGGGTAAAGAAAAGTCTCAGAGTGTCATTGTGTGTTTTGGGGGAGCCACTTGGGTCCCCAACAATACCAGGGAACAAGTTCCCTTCTACCGCTGAAGCTGGCAGGAAATGGAAGAAAACTCAGGAATCCAGCACAGTTTTAAAAGGCTTTACATTCACAGGTTCTAGTATACAGTCCAACAACAGGAAAACACTGAACTAATGTTCCTAGCTGGGCCCTGGCCACATGTTGGTTTAGAACCCTAGGCCAAGATGGCCACTAACATGTGCTAAGACCTAACAGGGAAGAGAACAGAGAGGCGGAGAGGAAAAAGGAGAAGCCAAAATGGCAAAAAAGGCCTTTTCGTTTCTCCTAGCTTATTTTATAGATAGAAGCCCACCAAAACCTTCCAGCCCAGTCTATCTTGGGCTGGGCTATCTAGAGATGAAGCCAGGTAAATGATCCTTTTGAAATGCAGATCTTTAGGTGGGTCCTGTGGCTTAAGCTTCATAAAAGTTAGAGCTGATTCCTTGAGGCAAAATCTCCCTAGCAGAGTTGGGAGGGGCTGCATCTCTGAACCAGAAAGCAGTTCAGAATATAATTTGTGGGAAATGGCATATACTTTTTACCATGAATATATATCCAGCTGATTCTAGACTCCAGAGCCCACTAAGGTCCAAAATCCATCAGAATAATTCACTTTGGCATTACCATTAGAATCAAAGACATGCCAGTTTACCCAGAGGCACAATGACATGTCTCCTTGAACTAGGAGAACTGATTACATTATGGTTGATCCAATGTTGCAAAGTATTCTTGGAATATCTCTATGTATGTCTCTTGTGGGGACCAGTGGGAGGAGGAAGAGTATCATAATATTTATTATAAAAATATTTATGCCATATAAAATTATGAAATCAATTCAATTCTGCCTAAACTCCCATTGTCTGCTCTGATGATTCCCTAAAGGCAGGTAGCTCTCCACATAAGCAAAGTATAGTTGGATCCTAAGGCTCAGTAAGTTACGTCAGTTTAGAGCCAGCATTAGGAAGGCATAAGCATTAGGTCTTAATACCTATTGTCGGGGCTCTGCGGGGTCCCCGACAGTGCCGGGAAGCGAGTTCCCTTCTACCTCCGAGCCAGCGAGAAATGGATGAAAACTCAGGAATCCGATGCAGTTTTAAAAGGCTTTACTTATCACAGGTTCAGGCATACAAATCAGCAAAAGGAAAAGCCCAGTGCAAAGGATTCCAGGCTAGAATCCCAGCCACATGTAGGCCAAGATGGCGGCCACCACGTGTAAAGGCTTTGTAAAGGGGAAGAAGACAAGACTTCCAAGAAGGGTGCGAGCTCACAAAGAGAGCGCCCACAAAGAAGCCTGCGAGAGAGGAAACCAGCTAGTTTATACCCCTGCAACTCAGACCTTCCTCCCACTGTTATGGAAAGCAGGGAGGGTCAAATGCCCTTAGGTAATCCCTCCCTGCACCTCACCTAGGTCCTTTAGTATGCTAATGTTTTGAGCCAAGATCTGCCTGGAAATGCCTTTATAGGGTAGAGAAGGGGGTTTCTGAGATGACATGTCTCTGTACCAAAGACTAATACTAATGCCAGTTAAATATTTCTCCAAGCCTTCACAAGTCTTTTCTACTTCATTGTAGTTTTGTATTTTAGTCGCCTTTTGAGTATATCAGGGAGCCATGCTTGTTTGCTTGGAAGCAAACAGCATTTCTCTCTGGTCTAATTACTTAGGGGTCCAGCGTGGCCAGGCTAATATGCTGGTAAGATCTAGCTAGTCCCACGATGATTGTGGTAGCTTGGGAGAATAGTTATACGAGCTAGTACAGCATACATGGTTAGATAACTGCCACATTTAGACTACCCTATTATCTACGAAGTGATTTGCAGGAGGTAATCCAGAGCAGATGCAGCGGCCCTTAGGAGTCCTGCAACACCTATCATGAAGGACTTTGTAGATTTACTATGGTTAGGGATAAAAATGAAAGTTTACCTCAGAAAATCAGTCTGTAAATCTATGTCTATTTTGGTACATTGGTACATCTCTAATACATCACTTATTATAGCTAAGAGTCAGTTGTAAGATAAGGGTTATAGTTAGGGTTAGAATTCCTATGGGGGTTCCATAGTTCATTTTTATATATTCAAACTTAAGAAAGCAAGAAATGGTTAGGTGGATTGTTCAATTTGTGCCTTATTGGAAAAGAAAAGCCTCAGAGTGTCAATGAGTATATTAGCTTTAAACTAGCAGTAGAACAGGCCTCAGCATAAGGGCTTAACCTCCATCGTGAAGGACTTAGGTCATTAATTTTATTATCTTAGGGATAAAAATGAAAGTTAATCCATCAGTCTGCTGACCTACTGTCTAATTTGGTAAGTCGCAAATGAGTCTCTTGTTATAGGTGAGGGTCAGTTTTGAGATAAATTCTAGGGTGAGGGTTAGAGTTCCACTTGGATTCTGAGGTTCATTTTTTGATTTTCAAACTTAGGAGGCCATGATTGTGGCTTCCTAAACATAGGAAGGATGATTGTGAATTTGTGCGCCATTGGTAACAGAAAGCATTGGGGTGTCAATGTGTGTTTAAGCTTTGAACTAACCACAAACTTACTAAAAGACCACAGCATTAGGGCTTAATATCTATCTTAATATATACCATGAAGAATAGATATCTCAATATCTATCAGGAAGGACATACATCATTGTTTTGTTATGTTTTGGATGAAAAATAAAAGCTTAGCTCAGGACAAGTCATTCATTTTCTCCTACTATCTTAGTACTCCTACTAACTTAGTACACTGCCAATGTGTTACTTATTCTGGATAAGAGTCACTTTTGATATAAGGGATAGGGTTGGGATCAGAATTCCTGTAAAATTTAGATGATAAATACTGCTAAGTTCAAATTTAAAAAAGGTAATTTATGTACTGGGAATTTGTAAATGTGTGCATTCTTTCAAGACTAAGGCCTTGACATGTCAGGTTCATATAAATTTAGGTTTATCATTAGCTTTGAATTACAGGTAGAACTACGTTTAGGGTTAGGCTTGAGATAGGCTCAGGTCCTGTATTTTTAACTCTTCCTGATTTTAAGTAAAAGGTGTAGTCTTGGGGGATTGTTCCCTTAGCTATAAGTCATCCATTTTTGGCAGCCTGCCCAAAATTATAGGCTGTGTGTAGGTTACCGACACCCACCCTGCAGCAGCTTTTCCTAAATCCGGCTCAGGTATGCTGGTCCAGAGACTCTCACACATGGGGCAGAGCTGTTCCTTGCTTTCCCTGTTCACAGCCATTCATGAGGCAGTCGGGAGGCATGGCGGGTTCTAGCCCTGGCCCCACCACCTTGGCAGAGCCTCACAACAAGCCAGACCACCCCTCCTCACTCCACGGGCGCCGCCATTTTCCACTTTTGGACTTCCCTCTCGTCAGAACTCCACCCACAGACCAGCCCATCACAGCCCGGCCAGCGGCCGCCAGGTTCATCAATAAATGCTTTATTTGGAGGTGTTTAAAAAGTTTGCCTCCCGCTCGGCAAGCCTGGCAAGCTAGCGTGTTGTATATGATATGCCAAATTCCAGTAACAATTATATTAGGTCATTCCTATGACCTAATATAATGGTTTGAGGCTCTTTATGTTCCTGTAGCAAGCCAATGCCCCTGGCTCTACTGGCATGAGACAGGACATATGGAGATATTACTGGTGCCTGCTCTAGCAAATAGATGATCAACGGGAAGATTGTGATCGTGATCGTGTGTAGGTTAGAGTTTCTGTGGGGGGGTTCCTTGGTAAAATTTTTTGCTTATCAAATTTAGGAAGCCAATAAATGGTTGGGAGAATTGTGACTTTGTTTCCAATGAGGAAAAGAAAGCATCAGAATTTCAGTGTGTGTGTAAGCTTAGAGTTAGCAGGAAGGACAAGTTTCAGCATTAAGGCATAACATCCATCATGAAGGACTTACATTATCGATTTTGTTTCTAGTAAGGGATAAAAATGAATGTTTAGCTCAGGACAAGTAAATGTTTAGACCTAGAGTCTAATTTGTTACATGACTAATCATCACTTATAAATCGGAGTCTGTTGTGAGATAAGTGCTAGGGGTTAGTGTTAAGAGTTCTTGTTGGTGTTCCATGGTTAATATGTCGGCCTTAAGCGTAGGAAGACAAGAAATGTTAGGAGGATTGTGAATTTGTGCACAATAGTCAAGAAAACACTAGAATGTCAATGTGTGTTTAAACTTAGAGCTAGCAGTAGTTAAGTACTAAGTACTGAACTTAGTTCAGTATTAGGGCTTAATATATCTTGTGAATGACTTAGAATATCGATTTTTCTGTGTTTTGGGATAAAAATGAAAGTTAGGTTCAGGATATGTGAGTCTGTTGACCTACTGTCCAATTTGGTCTAGCCCTAAGGCTTCCTTATGATAGTTGAGTGTCAGAAATGAGATAAGCCTAGGGTTAGGGTGAGAGTTCCTGAGGAGTTTTCATGGTTCCTTTATCCATTTTCAAACTCAGAAAGCCAAGAAATAGTGAGGTGGACTGTGAATTTGTGCCTAATTGATACGCGAGTCTTTTCTTTAAGCTAACAGTGGGACAGGCCTCTTTTTCGGGCTTAATATCCATTGTTAAGAACTTACATAGCCTATTTTCTAGGTATCACTGTATCACTGTCTTCCCATTCATTGTCGATTTGCTCGAGGCAGGCACCAGTAACATCTCCATATGACCCATCTCATGCAAGTAGAGCCCAAGGGCACCTGCTTGCTCCAGGAACATAAAGAGCTTCAAACCATTCCATCAAGTCATGGGAATGAGGGTCTATAATTGTTACTGGTACTTGGCATATCAAATACGACACGGGTAGCTTGCCAGGCTCTGCCGTGCGGGTAGTATACTCTTGTAGTCATCTCAAAATCCAGCATTTATTGATGAACTGCTCGGCTGCTTGCAGCCGCAGCGCTGGGCTGTGATAGGCTGGTCTGCTGGGTGGAGTTCTGATGAGGGGGAAGTCCGGATGTGGAAAATGGAGGTCCTCATGGAGTGGGGGTTGTCTGCCTTGTGAGGCTCTGCTGGGGTGGCGGGCCAGGGCTAGAACCTGCCATCCCTCCCGGGCACCTCATGAGAGGCTGGGCACAGGGAGAGCCAGTAGCAGCTCTGCCCCATGTCTGTCCCCATGTCTTTTCTAGGTATCAATATTAAAATTAAACTTAAACTAAGGACAAGTCAGTCTGTTGACTGACAGTTCAATTTATTCAACCACTAATGTGTTGCTTATGATAGATGAGCTTCAGTTGTGAGGAAAAGGCTCCGATTAGGGCTATAGTTCCTGTGGGTGATTCTAGCAGCCATTTTATATTTTCAAACTCAGGAAGCAAAAAATGATTTGGTGTTTATGATTTTGTACTCAATTAATAAAGAAAAGCCTCGGGGCCAGAGCAATAGCACAGTGGGTAGAGCATTTGCCTTGCATGCAGCTGACCTGCATGCAGATTCCCTAGCATCTCATATGGTCCCCCAAGCACTACCAGAGTAATTTCTGAGTGCAAAGCCAGAAATAACCCCTGAGAATTGATAGATGTGACCCACCAAAAAAAAAAAAAAAAGCAAAAAAAGAAAGAAAGAAAAGTCTTAGTATTAATGTGTGTCTAATCTTAGATCTAGCAGTATGAGAGTTCTTACTGTTCGGGCTTAATATACAGTGTGAACAACTTAGGTCATAGATTTTGCTAAGTTCCAGTTTAAAACTGAATGTTAAGCACAGGAAGAATTAGTCTGTTGACCTATTTTCCAATATGGTTCACCACTAATGCTTCAGTTATGATAGGTGAGAGATAAGGACTAGGGTTAGGGTTAGAGTTCCTGGGACTTGCATGGTTCCTTTTTCCATTATCAAACTCATTAAGAAAAGAATTTTTGAGCAGGATCATGTATTTGTGCAAATTTAATAAAGAAAATCTTCAGCTTGACAATGCATTTATAATCGCATAGCTACTAGTAGGACTGGCTTTTGCACTAGGTTTAAAATCCTTTGAGAAGGTCTTAGGTTGTCAATTTTGCTTTGATAAGGGATAAGACACAGGTACACCCGCAGAGCAGAAACCAGCTTTTCCCGGCGGATTTACCTCCAAACTACCACAAATATTCTACCCACCCCTCTGAGAGAGCCCCACAAAGCAATGAGAATATAGTGCCCGCATGGCAGAGCCTGGCAAGCTGTCCGATGCGTGTTCGATATGCCAAACCCAGTAACAAAAATGTTTATTTTCCTGACCCGAAAGAGCCCTTAACACGGCAGCAGTAAGAAAGGCAAACAAGCAGTGCCTGATAAAATTTCACGGCTGTCCTAGGCTGCCAAACGAAGAAGGACTAAAATGACTGTCTGTACTTTCAATGCCGTACACTGGCAACGGAAGCATATATTGAGGATCTGATGCGCAAGCAAGAAAGATCAAGTACGACATCATTGGTCTGACTGAGACGAGGAGGCGTCAGTCGCATCATGCTGTATTTGACACCGGAGAAGAATTGTTCCTTGGAACATGTGATGAAAGAGGCGTCGGTGGCATTGGTGTCCTTGTCAACACGAACATGGCTGTCAACATTGATTCATTTGAATGCCTAACAAACCGAATAGGACGATTACACTTGAGGAGATGTGGCCCACTGCCAGCAATTTCTATCTTCATTGTCTATGCACCAACATCCACATACAAAGAAGATGAAATTGAGAAATTCTACATGGAATTGGAGGAGTTCTATAAAAAAGATCACACCTTCTACAAGATCATAGTCGGTGATTTTAATGCCAAGATAGGACCAAGAAGATCGGCTGAAGAACTCCACATCGGGACCCATGGCCTAGAATGGAACGAACAGGGTGAGAGACTATCTGAGTTCATCATGTCCACCAAGACTATTCATGGGAACTCACAGTTTCAGAAGGCTGAAGCGAAACGTTGGACATGGGAATCTCCTGGTGGACAGTTTCACAATGAAATCGACCACATCATCTTCAATCGACGGTTTTGTCTGACCGATGTTGCTGTCGTCCCCAAATTCCAGACAGGATCGGACCACCGTCTCCTTCGTGCAAAATTCTACTTCCCGCAACGGGGAGAAAAGGCTGCAAAAGTTTAAGAAGAGAACTCCCCAGAACGACCACCAACTGGGAACTCTTTAGCACCATTGCGGCAATATGGAAAGATACCATCATTGATGACATCGATGAAGAATACAACCGACTGGTTCAGCACCTCCATGATTGTGCGAAGAATGCCGAGAGAGAGAAAACACAAAAGGACGCTTGTCTTCAGAAACTCTCGAGCTCATTCGCCAACGTGGCAAGGCGCGAGCCTCAGGAGACCAAATGCTAACGTCCAAGCTTGCTAAACAGTGCAGAGAAGCGATAAAAGCAGACCTCAAAGACAGAAGAGCAGAAATACTGGAAGATGCAGCAGAAGCCGGGAAAAGTATTCGCACTGCCCGCCTGTCCTTCGCCAACTATAAGACCAAGATGACTGCCCTCCGACGCCCTGATGGATCTATCACATCTTCCAGAAAGGCAATGGAGAAGATTATCCAGGACTTCTACTCAAATCTTTTTGATAGCCACATCCACCTGCCCACATACCAAATTCCACAGGATGGATACGTCATTCCCAACGTTCTCCCTTCTGAAATAAGACATGCCATCTCATCGGTAAAGAAGGGAACAGCACCAGGCCCAGACAAAGTCAGACCCGAACATCTGAAGAATCTGCCATCGGTGCTCATCAATACACTAGCTCGGCTCTTCACACGCTACCTGTCCGAATGCAAGGTGCCCTCCCAATGGAAAACCAGCAGGACAGTTCTACTGTTCAAGAAGGGAGACATTCATGACATCGGCAACTATCGCCCCATCTGCCTGTTGTCTGTCATCTACAAGCTGTTTACACGAGTCATCCTGAACAGGATTAGCAGAACACTAGATGAAGGTCAACCATGCGAGCAAGCAGGTTTCCGGAAAGGATTCAGCACAATCGACCATATCCACACAGTAACCAAGCTCATTGAGGTTTGTAGGGGAGTACAAGATGCCGCTCTGTCTCACGTTCATTGATTTACAGAAAGCCTTTGATTCTGTGGAAACTGAAGCAGTCATCGAAGCCCTAGTCAAACAGGGTGTTCAAACCCAATACATCAAGATCCTTCGTGAGCTGTATTATGGATTCACCACCAGGATCTCACCATTCTACAAAGAAGTGATCATTGATGTCAAAAGAGGGGGTTCGACAGGGTGATACCATCTCACCAAAACTCTTCAGTGCCACCCTCGAGAACATCATGAGACAATTAGAATGGGAAGGAATGGGAGTGAAGATAGATGGTCGGCAACTACACCACCTCCGCTTCGCTGATGACATCGTTCTAATAACACCAAACATTAGCCAAGCGGCACAAATGCTGGCTGACTTTGACCGAGAATGTGGAAAGGTAGGTCTACAGCTGAATCTGAAGAAAACTATGTTCATGAGAAATGAACTAGTTCCAGAGGCCCCATTCTCTCTCAATGGAACAAACATCTCTGAATGCAGCAGTTATGTGTACCTAGGTCGAGAAGTCAACATGATGAACGACCTAAAACCTGAGCTGCGCAGGAGGAAGAGAGCAGCATGGAATGCCTTCAAAGGCATCGAAGAAATAGCTAAAAGGACAAAGAACCTCCGGCTCCGGGCACATCTCTTTGACTCCACCGTTCTCCCTGCATTAACATACGCCTCCAGAGACCTGGGCCCTACGAAAGCAGGATGAGAATGCTATTCGGGTCTCCCAGAGAGGAATCGAAAGAGCTATGCTTGGAATATCACGTCTCACTCAAGTGAGAGAAGGAATCCGGAGTTCTGACCTCCGTCGCTATTCCAGAATCAGGGGCGCTGTCTCGTTTGCCAAGGCATCGAAAATCAGATGGGCTGGACATGTAATGCGATTTGGAGACAACCGCTGGACTAGAGCCGTTACCGACTGGATCCCACGGGATGTCAAAAGATCACGTGGCCGCCCACCTACAAGATGGTCAGACTTCCTTGTTAAGACCCTGAAGGAACGGTTTGAGGCTCTTCATATTCCTGAATCAACCAGATGCCATTGGGCTACATTGGCACGTGATAGGGTCCAATGGAAATGTTACTGGCGCCCGCTCGAGCAAATCGATGAGTAACGGGATTCAAGTGATCAAGTGATCAAGGGATAAGAATGAAAGTTTAGCTCAAGTCAGTCTATTGACCTACTGTCCAATTTGACCCACCACTAATGACTCATTTAGTATAGGTGTGAGTCAGTTGTGAGTTAAGGCCTAAAGTTAGATTAGAGTTACTGTGCGGTTTTCCATGATTCATTTTTCCACTTTCATATTCAGGAATCCAAGAAATGATGAGGATGAATGTGAATTTGTGCCATGTTGTTGAACAAATAAGCCTCAGTGTGTCAATGTGTGAAACATAGAGCAAAAGAGCAGCAAAGGATTTCATCATTTTGACTTAATATCCATCTTTAAAAGCTTAGCTTGTCGGTTTTGCTAAGTTTTGGGATAAAATTGATAGTCAAGTTCAGAATATTTCAGTCTGCTGACCAACTGTCCAATTTGGTCCACTGCTAATGCATTGCTTATGATAGATGAGAGTCAGTTCTGATAGTGTTAGGGTTAGAGTTCCTGTGGGATTTCCGTTGTTTCTTTATCCATTTTAAAACTTAGGAAGCTAAGAATTGGTGAGGAGGACGTCAATTTATGCATGATTGATAAAACAAAAGCCTCAGAGTTTTAATGTGTATATAAGCTAAGAGCCAGCAGCAGAACAGGCCTCAGGACTAGGGTTTGAATTCATTGATAAGGACTTACAGTGTTGATTTTGCTTCCGTATGGGATAGAAATGAAGTTTAACTCAGGTCAATCAGTCTGTTGACCTACTGTCCAGTTTGGTCCATTGCTACCATGTCCCTTATGATAGGTGAGCGAAAGTTGTGAGATAAGGACTCAGGTAAAGTTTAGAGTTCATGTGGGATTTCTGTGGTTACTTTTCCATTTTCAAACACAAGAAGCCAATAAATGGTGAGGTGGAATTTGAATTTGTGCTTGACTGATAAACACTTCAGTGTCATGTGTTGGTAGGCTTAGAGCTCTCTATAGGAAAGGTCTCAACATTAGGCCTTAATATCCATTCTAAAGAACTTTAATTGTCTATTTTTCTATGTTTTTGGGATAAAAATAAAAGTTAAGCTCATAACAAGTCAGGTTGTGTACCTACTGTCAAATTCCATCCACTGTTAATGCTTCAATTATGATTGGTGAGTGTCATTTGTTAGATAAGAACTAGAGTTAGGGTTTGAGTTAATATCTGGGTTCCGTGGTTTCTTTTTTCCATTTTCAAACTCAGGTAGCCAAGTGTTGGTGAGTAGAATTGTGAATTTGTGTCCAGTTGACAGAGAAAGGCCTTAGAGTGTCAATATGTGTGTAAGCTTAGAGCTAGCAGCAGAACAGGCCTCAGCATTTGGGCTTAATATCCATTGTGAAGAACTTATGTTGTCAATTTTGCTAAGTTTCAGGATAAGAAAGTTAAGCTCAAGACAAGTCAGTCTGTTGATCTACTATTCAATTTAATCCACCAATAATGTGTTGCTTATGATGGTGAAAGAAAGCTGTTTGATAAGGGCTGTGATTAGGCTTAGACTTCCTGAGACATTTTCACACTTCCATTTTCTTTTTTTTTTAATTTTTTTATTATACCACCGTGAAACATACAATTACAAAGGTGTTCATAATTGGTTCTTGGTAATACAGTATTCCAGCACCCCCATTTCCACCACCAATGTACCCCCTCCCCTCCCGTCCCCCAGCCCGCCTTAATAGCAGGTACCCCAGTTTCCTCTCTTTCTCTCTCTATCTCTCTCTCTGTCTCTGCATCTCTCTCCCTCTTATTTTACACATTGTGGCTAGCCCTGCAGATATTTAGAGTTTATCACTTAAGTCTCTTTGTGTATATTCAGTGGTGAGTTTTAATCTGCCATTACCATTTCCCATATTTATTAAAACACTGGTATCTATTTATATCCTATTAATGAATGCAGTCATTCTATATCTGTCCTTTTCCTTCTGACTAATTTCACTCAGCATGATAGACTCCATGTCCATCCATTTGCAGGTAAATTTCATAATTTCATCCTTTCTGACAGCCGCATAGTATTCCATAGTGTAGATGAACCACAGTTTCTTTAGCCAGTCCTCTGTTCTCGGGCATTTAGGTTGTTTCCAGATTCTAGCTATAGTGAATAGCGCAGAGATGAATAAAGAAGTACAGATAGTGTTTCTGCTATGTGTTTTTCGGTCTCTAGGGTATATTCCCAGGAGTGCTATTGCTGGATCAAATGGGAGCTCAATATCTAGCTTTCGGAGGAATGCCCATATTGTTTTCCAAAAGGGCTGGACCAGTTGGCACTCCCACCAGCAGTGGATGAGAGTCCCTTTTTCCCCACATCCGCGCCAGCACCGGTTGTTCTTGCTGTTTTGGATGTGTGCCAATCTCTGTGGGGTGAGATGGTACCTCATTGTTGTTTTGATTTGCATCTCCCTAATGATTAAAGATGAAGAGCACTTTTTCATATGCCTTTTGGCCATTCGAATTTCTTCTTTTTGGAAGCTTCTGTTCATTTCTTCTCCCCATTTTTTGATGGGGTTGGCTGTTTTCTTCTTGTGGAGTGCTACCAGTGCCTGATATATCCTGGATATTAACCCCTTGTCAGATGGGTATTGGGTGAATATCTTTTCCCACTCTGTGGATTGTCTTTGTATCTTGGTCACCGTTTCTTTTGAGGTGCAGAAGCTTTTCAATTTTATATAATCCCATTTGTTTATCATTGCTTCCATTTGCTTGGTCAGTGGTGTGTCGTCTTTAAAGATACTTTTCGTTTCGATGTCATAGAGCGTTTCTCCTATGTTTTCTTCGATGTACCTTATAGATTCATGTCTGATATCGAGATCTAGAATCCATTTTGATCTGACTTTTGTGCATGGCGTTAGAAGGAGGTCTAAGTTCATTTTTTTACACGTAGCTGCCCAGTTTCCCCAGCACCATTTGTTGAAGAGGCTTTCTTTGCTCCACTTAATATTTTTTGCTCCTTTATCGAAGATTAAGTGGTTGTATATTTGAGAATGTGTTTCAGGATACTCAGTTCTATTCCATAGGTCTACAGGTCTGTCTCTATACCAATACCACACTGTCTTAATTACAACTGCTCTGTAGTAGAGCTTGAGGTTGGGGGAAAGTGATACCTCCCATCTTCTTTTTCCCAAGGATTGCTTTAGCTATTCGTGGGGTTTTATTATTCCATACAAATTTCAGGAGTGTTTGTTCAATTTCTTTGAAGAACATCATGGGTATCTTTATAGGGACCGCATTGAATCTGTATAAAGCTCTAGGGAGTATTACCATTTTGATAATGTTAATCCTTCCAATCCATGAGCAGGGAATGTGTCTCCATTTCCTCAGGTCTTCTTTTATTTCCTGAAGTAACGTTTTGTAGTTTTCTTTGTAGAGATCCTTTACATTCTTTGTCAAACTGATTCCTAGGTATTTGATTTTCTGTGGTGCAATTGTGAATGGGATGGTTTCTTTAATGTCCCTTTCTTCTCTTTCGCTGTTTGCATATAGGAAGGCCATTGACTTTTGGGTATTGATTTTGTACCCTGCTACTCTACTATAAGAATGTATTATTTCTAGGAGCCTCTTGGTAGAGAGTTTTGGGTTTTCCAGGTATAATATCATGTCATCTGCAAATAGTGATAACTTGGCTTCTTCCCTTCCTATCTGGATGCCCTTAATGTCTTTTTCTTCCCTGATTGCTATGGCAAGTACTTCCAGTACTATATTGAATAGAAGTGGTGAGAGCGGGCAGCCTTGTCTTGTCCCTGATCTTAAGGGGAAGGCTTTCAGTTTTTCCCCATTGAGAATGATGCTCGCTGTGGGCTTGTAGTAGATGGCCTGGATTATCTTGAGGAAGGTTCCTTCAATCCCCATTTTACGGAGAGCTTTCATCATGAACGGGTGTTGAATCTTGTCAAATGCCTTCTCTGCATCTATTGATATGATCATATGGTTTTTATTTTTTTTTTTGTTGATATGATGTATTATGTTGATTGACTTGCGGATGTTGAACCATCCTTGCATTCCCGGGATGAATCCCACTTGGTCATGGTGTACAATCTTTTTGATGACTCTTTGGATTCTATTTGCTAGTATTTTGTTGAAGATCTTAGCATCTGTATTCATCAGGGAGATTGGTCTGTAGTTTTCCTTTTTTTGTGACATCTTTGTCTGCTTTGGGTATCAGGGTGATATGTGCCTCGTAAAAGCTATTTGGGAGTATTTCTGTTTCTTCAATTTGCCGGAAGAGCTTAAAAAGAATTGAGAGTAGGTCCTCTTTAAAAGGTTTTGTAGAATTCACTGGTGAATCCATCTGGACCTGGGCTTTTGTGTTTGGGGAGACTTTTGATTACCGATTCTATTTCCTCGATGGAGATAGGTTTGTTGAGGTATTCCAAATCTTCTTGTTGCAGACTTGGGAAGCTATAGGAATTCAGGAATTTGTCCATTTCTTCTAGGTTCTCTTGTTTCGTGGCATACAGGCTCTCATAGTAATCTCTGATGATCTTTTGAATTTCTGTGTTTTCAGTTGTGATGTCCCCGTTTTCATTTCTGATTCTATTTATTTGGGTTCTCTCTTTTCCTTTTCTTACAAGTCTTGCAAGTGGTTTGTCAATCTTGTTTATTTTTTCAAAGAACCAGCTTTTGGTTTCGTTGATCTTCTGGATTGTTTTTTGACATTCCATCTCATTGATTTCTGCTCTAAGTTTTATTATTTCTTTCTTTCTGCTTGGGTTGGGCTCCTTTTGTTGATCACTCTCTAAGATCTTAAGTTGTGAAGTCAGACTGTTTATGATGGCCTTTTTCTTCTTTTCTGATGAATGCCTGAAGAGCTATGAACTTGCCTCTTAACACTGCTTTTGCTGTATCCCACAAGTTCTGGTAATTCGTGTCTTCAGTCTCATTTGTTTCAAGGAATCTTTGGATTTCCTCTTTGATTTCTTTTATGACTTGCTGGTTGTTCAGCAGTGAGCTGTTTAGTTTCCAGGTACTTGGTATTGGTCTCCGTTTTTGTGTACAATTAACTTCTATTTTCAGTGCATCATGGTCTGAAAAAATAGTTGGCACAATTTCTATCTTCTTGATTTTATGGAGGTATGATTTATGGCTCAGCATGTGATCTATTTTCGAGTATGTTCCATGTGCACTGGAGAAGAAAGTGTATTCAGCTTTTTGGGGATGAAATGTCCTGTATATGTCTACCAGCCCTCTTTCTTCCATCTCTTCTTTTAGGGCCAGTATTTCCTTGGTAAGTTTCAATCTTGTTGATCTGTCCAGGGTTGATAGAGCAGTGTTGAAGTCTCCAACTACAATTGTGTTGCTGTCAATGTCTTCTTTGAAGTCTATTAGTAGTTGTTTTAGGTATTTTGCTGGCCCCTCGTTGGGTGCATATATGTTTAATAGCGTGATTTCTTCCTGATATATGCATCCCTTGACTATTAACAAGTGACCTTCACTGTCCCTTCTGACCTTCTTCAGCCTGAAGTCTATGTTGTCAGATACCAGTATGGCTACCCCAGCCTTTTTGGATGGGTTGTTTGAGTGAAGGATTGTTTTCCAGCCTTTTATTTTGAGCCTGTCTTTGCTCCGATTGTTCAGGTGTGTTTCTTGAAGGCAGCAGAATGTCGGATTCAATTTTGTGATCCATTTTGCCACTCTGTGTCTCTTAACTGGTGCATTTAGACCGTTGACATTGAGAGATATTATTGTCATGGGATTTTGTGCCATCTTTCTGTATAGGTTGGTTGTTCTTTTGGGTTATGTCTCGTCTTATAGTAGACCATTCAGTCCTTCTTTTTAAGGTTGGTTTTGATTTTACAAAGTTCCTAAGCTGTTGTTTATCCAAGAAGTTGTATATCTGTCCTTCAAATCTGAGTGAGAGTTTAGCTGGATAAAGAATTCTTGCTGAGGCGTTCATTTCATTAAGTTTTTTTACTATATCCCACCACTGTCTTCGGGCTTGGAGGGTGTCTTCTGAGAAGTCTGCTGAAAGTCGAATGGGTGCTCCTTTGTATACAATTTCCTTCTTTGATCTTGCTGCCTGAAGAATTCTGTCTCTGTCTATGGCATCCATTACTTTGACTAGGATGTGTCTTGGGGTCTTTCTATTGGGGTCTCTTCTTGCTGGTACGCGTCGGGCTTCTTGGATCTGGATGCCTTCATCCTTTAACTCGGGGAACTTTTCAGCCAGGATGTTTTTAACTGTTTTAATTTCCTTGGGGTTACTTTCCTGTCCCTCTGGGACTCCGATGATTCTTATGTTGTTCCGCCTGGCTTCATCCCATTGTTCTCTGTTCCGTTGCTGATCCATTTTCTGATCTTTTTCCATCTTATGTAGTTCTCTGAGTGCTTTCTGCAGCTCATCTTCAGTCTCACTGATTCTCTCTTCCGCTGCTGTCATCCTACTGTTGAGAGCCCCGATTGTGTTTTTCATTTCATCTACTGAGTTTTTAAGCGATAATATTTCTCTTTGCATGGTTCTCATTTCTGCTCTCATTTCCTCCCGTAGTTTATTGACTGCCCTTTCAACTGCTTCGTTTATGTTCTCCTGTATTTTATTGGACATCTGCTCAATTTTTTCGTTGAGCTCCTTAAACATCCTACCAATTTCCTCTCTAATTTCATTGTCAGAGTGATCATGCACATCTGTATTCTTTTTGATTCTTCACGGTCAATTCCTTCATCTGTTCTTCGAGCTGGGGATCTGCGTTGTTTTCCCATGGTGTTGCGGTGTTCAGGGATAGATTCCTCTAGTGTACTGTTTCTTTTTTCTTGAGGGTATTACCTTCCCTTGGTGTTGAATTTCCTAGTTTTAGTATTAATAAGCGGCCGCCCGCCCGCAGCCACACCCCAGGGACTCTACCTGAGATGCACACAGGCCGGGTGAGAGTTCAAAATGACGGTTTACTTCCGGTTCCTCTCGGACTTCTGGGGGTTGTAGTTCCACCTTCTGCCGAGACCTGGGGCTCTACCACAGCCCCAGGTGCCCGCCATGCCAGCCGCGCACCCCAGGGACTCTACCTGAGATGCACACAGGCCGGGGTGAGAGTTCAAAATCCACACTTCCATTTTCAATTTTCAAAATCATGAAGTCAAAAAGTAGTGAGGAAGATTGTGAATTTGTTCCCAGTTGAAAAACTAAAAGCCTCAGAGTGTGAATATGTGTGTAAGTTTAGATCTAGCAGTAGGACAGGCCTCAGCATTAGGGCTTCATATCCATCATGTGGAACCTAGATTGTCAATTTTGCTAAGTTCCTATAGAAAACTAAAACTTAAGCTCCAATCAAGTCAGTCTGTTGACCTACAGTCCAAATTGGTCCACCACAAATGAGTCGCTTATTATAGGTGAGAGTCAGTAGTGAGAAAAGGAATAAGGCTAAGGTTAGAGTTTGGTTAGAGCTCCTGTGTGCTTTCCATGCTTCATTTTTCATTTTCAAAGTCTGAAAGCCAAGAAATAGTAAGGATGAGTGTAAATTTTTTCTTGGTTCATAAAGACTTTTTTTTTTTTTTGTCAATGTGCATGTAAGCTTAAAGCTACCAGTAGGACAGTTCTCAGCATTCAGGCTTAATATCCATCATGAAGAATTTAGATTGTGATTTTGCTAAGTTTAGGGATAAAAATGAAATCTAAGCTCAGAACAAGTCGGTTTGTTGACCTACTATCGATTTGGTCCACCACTAATCCATCACATAACACGGTGAGTGAAATTTGTGAGAAAATGGCTATATTTAGAGTTAGAGCTCCTGGGGAATATCTGTGGTTCCTTTTCCATATTCCAATTAAGGAATCTAAAAATGGTGGGGAGGATTTTTCATTTGTGCCTGGTTGATAAAGAAAATCAGCAGAACATCAATGCGTGTGTGAGTTTAGAGCTATAAGTAGGACAGGCCTCAGCATTTAAGCCTAATAACCATCCTGAAGAGCTTAGATTGTCGATTTTGCTAAATTTTGATAAAAATAAAAAGTTAAGCTCAGGACAAAACAGTCTGTTAATCTACAGTCAAATTTAGTCTTCTGCTAATGTGTTTGCTTATGGTAGGTGAGTGTCTATTGTTAGATAAGGGCTAGGATCAGGGTTAGAATTCCTGTGGGGTTTTAGTGGTTCCTTTTTTCCATTTTTAAACTCAGAGAAAGTCAAGAAATCATGTGGAGGATGTGAATTCGCTCCATGCTGTTAAAAAAAATACCTCAGAGTGTCAATCTGTGTGTAAGCTTAGAGCTAGCAGTGGGATAGGCCTCAGAACTTGGGCTTAATATCCATAGTGAAGACCTTAGATTGTTCATTTTACCCAATTTCAATAGAAATAGTAATTAAGCTCAGTACAAATCAGTCTGTTAACCTACTGTGAAATTTCCTTCACTGTTAATATGTAGCTTATGATATGTTAGCATTTGTTTTGAGATAGGGCTACAATTACGGTTAGAGTTGCTGTGGGTTGGTTGAAGTTCCTTTTTCCATTTTGAAATTAAAGAACTAAAAAATGATGAGGATAAGTATGATTTTGTGCTCGATTGATAAAGAAAAGCCTCAGAGTGTTAATGTGTGTGTATTCTTAACTCTAGCACTATGGCAGGTCTCATCTTTCGGCTTTAATATTCATCATGAAGAACTTAAATTGTCAATTTTGCTAAATTTTGATATAAAATTAAAAGTCAAACTCAGGACAAGTCAATCTATTGACATCTCCAATTGGTCCACTGCTAATACCTTACTTATTTTAGGTGAGGATCAGTTGTGAGATAGGGCTAGAGTTAGATTTAGAGTTATTGTCAGGTTTCTGTGGTTTATTTTTTCCATTTTAAAACTCAGGAAGCAAGTAATAATGAATACAATTGTAATTTTT